>RWGZ01000937.1:1466382-1554278 GCA_009725065.1 Utricularia reniformis
GGGAAGATTGACATTCAGATTAAACTTGTACCTGGTAACTCTGCTGGCACCGTTACGGCCTATTACGTAAGTCAATTCAATTATCACATCGTAATTTCATTTCATACCCTCAAGCATGACCCCCGCCGTAATTCCCCATTAGATATGCTCATCATCAAGTCATAGTAGCTTATTCTTACTGTTATGGTCCTTTTTTAGGGGGTACCAACAGTCGTCCGATTCGTTTAATAAACAAACTCGGTTCTGATTTCTTTAAAATGGGGAAGACGATTAAAAGCTAAAAACCAAAGTAAATACACGGCAATATATAGTGGAAACCCCGTGAATTGGGGTGAAAACCACTCGACTAAGAGCTGATTATGCTCTTAACCTGCTCACTAAAGAAACGAATCAAAGTTCATACACAACAGACTAATGAAAATGACGAGGTAAAGAAAGCAAGAAGAATTCGGCAGCGTAACAGCCTGTTCTTCTGCGTCCAAAGGGTCCTGTCTTTTCCTTCGTCTTGCCCTGTATTTATAGAGTTGCCGGCGAGTGTAATCCACGTCCTGTAACCGCCTCTGACAAGTTTGTTAGAGGTTGTTATCGCAGGATGTAAAACGAGGCTGGGACCGATGCGTGGTCTGCGTGATCGGGCCCGAAGCGTGATCAACGTGACAGGGCCCGAGGCGTGGAACGCGTGAGCCTATAACCGTTTTATAACTGTTCGGACCGAACCCCGGAGCCAGCTGGCAGATAACGCTTATTTTTACTAAGGTTATCTTCGGTCCTTTGTGTTGAACATCGGGCCGCTCTTCCTAAAGGTGTAAATGGGCTGTAAATGTTCGTTTTGATTACTTAAGTTGACCCAACTGTTATCGGGTCTCACCCATTACAGGGTACCCGATCCTAGAGTTCTCATCACTTACATAAATTTATAATTCAATGGATCGATCATGTAGTTCAATTCATAAGAGAAATGAATCATATTAAAAAACTTGTTAAATAGTTACTCATGAGGACTCCAGTTTGTTATTCAATACTCAATGTGAGATATTTAACTTTAAAGATTTTTTATGCAGTTTTCGTCTATTGGGGGGAATCACGACGAGATAGATTTCGAGTTTCTCGGAAATTTAAGTGGACAACCTTATATTCTTCATACAAATGTATTCACACAAGGGAAAGGTGGAAGGGAACAACAATTTTACCTGTGGTTTGATCCTACACAAGACTTCCACACTTACTCCATCATTTGGAATCCACATATCATCATGTAAGTTGAAAATCGGGACACTTTGAATTTCATATTATTAAATATTAGAATTTTAAAAAAACTCTAATACATCATACTTCACATTATTTCTCTAATATTTTCCTATTTTTGTATTGATTTATTCTTATTTTTGTAATTATAATATTTTAATTTTTAATCTAAAAAATCAATTTATTATATTGAATTTCAATATTAAATTAGAAAAAAATTGAACATATCATTAAACATGTTCGAACAAGTTATTGAACGAGAATAAACATTCATGTAAGTATTTGAACAATGTTCGAACATGAATATAGTTTTTGAAACCGGTTCGAACAGGCCGGTCCAACCGATCCGACCGTAAACCGATGCTAACACCGATCCGATCAGTTTCAAATAATGGTCTCATATCAAAACTGGGCCACATCAGCAAAAAACCGGTTTAATCCCGGTCTAAATGCTAAAAACCGATCAAAACCAGTTCGACCAATTAGAATTGAACCTATTGTGCCATATTTTTAATATATTAGGTCTATATTTTGTCTAATATTTAATCAACTAGAGAAAAAATAATATTTTAATTCATTTACAATTTTTAATGAAAAATATTATTGATTAAATTTATTTTAATATTAAATAATATATTAATACTGTAAATATACATTTAAAAACCTATTTGAACCGATTCAACCCTCCGGTTCGACTAATAGAAGATATTTTCGGTTCATCAATCGAAACGGTTTCAAAAACTAAGAACATGAATTTTCGTTCGAATAAAATACGAACAAACATAAAAAATGTTCGAACAAAAATATGAACGGACATGAATATAAATAATTGAGTTCAATCGAATCAAATAAGAATCCTAAATGTTATATAAATTTGACAATTCTACCCCTTTGAACAGATTCAGTGTAGATGGAACAGCAATAAGGCAATTCAGGAACGAGCAATCAAAAGGAATACAATTTCCAATGAACCAAAGAATGAGAATTTACGCAAGTTTATGGGACGCTGAAGATTGGGCAACTAGAGGAGGACTTGTTAAGACTGATTGGACCCAAGCGCCCTTCACAGCTTCATTTAGAAGCTTCAATGCTTTGTCTTGTTCAAATTCATGTGATAATTCTCCTGCAAATTCATGGTTTTCACAGTCACTTGACAGTACANCCACTCCTAACATCAAGATGGTTGAGGAGTTGAGATTTTCTCAAGATATGAAAAGCAATTAGAGATTCAGTTAAAAAATATCACGAAAATTTGTTAGAGATTTTCCTGGATATATGGTAAAAGGAATTAGATAAAAATATTATGATTGTTATGATCCCTTTTTAGGGGGTACCAACAGTCGTCCGGTTCGTTTAGCAAACGAAATCGGTTCTGATTTGTTTTTGTTGTGGAAGACGATTAAAAACTGGAAATAAACGATGTATAGTGGAAATCCCAGGAATTGGGGTAAAAACCACTTGACTAAGAGCAGATTATACTCTTAGCCTGTTCACAAATCAAATAATTCATAATGAATATAACAGAGGCTTAATGAAAATGACTAGGAAATGAAAGCAGTAAGAACTCCGGCAGGGTAACGGTATGTTCTTACGCGTCCAAAAGGTCCTGCAATTTCCGTCGTCGCGCCCTATATTTATAGAGTTAACGGCGTGTGAAAATCACGCTCTGTAACCGCCTCTGATAGGTTTGTTAGAGGTTGTTATCGCGGGATGTAAAACGAGGCTGGGACCGAGGCGTGGTCTGCGTGATCGGGCCCGAGGCGTGGTAAACGTGTGGAGGCCCGAAGCGCGGAAAACGTGAGTCTATAACCGTTCGGACCGAACCAAGGAGCCAGTTACCAGAAAACGCTTTATTTCGCCTAAGGTAATCTTCGGTCCTCTCGTTAAACATCGGGCCACTTTTCCTTAAGTGTACAAATGGGCTGCAAGAATTCGTTTCCATCATTTGAATTAGCCCAATAGTTAATGGGCCTTACCCATCACAAGGTACCCGGTCCTAAAGTTCTCATCACTAGCCCCTCGGGCTTGATTGCCATCGTAGAGGTGATACAAGGCCGATCACATGATGTCTGCACATTTATGAGAACATGGAACCGTACCTGTAGGTAGTGAGTGTCCAGGGGACCGATCTTTCCCTTAGTGTAGGAATTAATTGCGTTTAAAACTTAATAACGTATATTTAAGTTATAGTTTTATCTTTGTTATTCTTTAAATATTAATATCCCGATCTGCGCCTCTTCACATTCGATAGTTCAAGAGGCGTGATGAGTGCGCTTTGTACTGTCACTGTCTTGGGCAGTATTACGTGGCGGCTCACTATTGGATGGTAGATTAATATTTAAATCGGGATTTTGAGCACTGTTTCCCCTCATCGTCATTATCGCGAAGGAAGAACTGCAGAATCGACTCTCTGTGCCCTCAATCCATTTCACGTTCAACCCCTTTCAATCCACTTTCTTTAAGATATACACTTATGGCTCTTCATAAAATGAGATACCCATCCATGTCTGAGTTGGATATTGAGGAGTTTAGGTCTAGATTTTCGATTCCGGCACATTATTCTATCTGGAAGGGACGGGAAGATATTCCCTGTTTCCTTCCGGTGGAAATGAACGTGCCGACATCTGCTATTCCGGTCAGTTACTCCTTTTTAAAGTTCGGGATTCGTTTTCCGCTGCATCCCTTTGTAGCGGCCGTGCTTAAAGAGATCCACTGCCCCACTTTTGCGTTATTCCCGGGCAGTTATGTGTATATAGTAGCGTTCAGTTTTTATTGTTACCAACAGAATCGGGCCCCGACCTTAGAACATTTCTTTAACCTGTTCGTGGTAGGATCTCGAAAGGAGAAAGGTCTGTTAGGCTGCCGCAAATTATATTATATAGCGGTGCGCACCACAGAGTGCGCTATTGTAGATAAAGAAGAGTCTCTCCATGCGTGGGAAATCTGTTATGTGCGGATAACAATCCCAAAAGAGGATCTGTTGAAAGTATGGCCGCGCCTAACTCACCCACGCATAGGTCAGTTGGACCGAAGTAGGTTCAACTCTTCCTGTACGGACACCGCAAATACGCTTGCGATGTTCCCCCCTCCCGAAGCACGCCTTAAGCGAATAGATCTGTTTCGGGAGAAAAGATTAATAGAAATAGGTGTTGCGGGTAGGGCCGTAGCCCCAGCCCAGAAGGGGATGTTTTCTAGCTCAGATCCATCAGAATGATCGGGTATGATGTAATGTTCTTATTTTATACTTTCCTGATCCTTATGTATTTGTTTTACATATTCAACTGATACAATGCCTAGCTCTTGTTTCAAACGCATGGCAGCTGCTTCGGTCCATCCTTCTGAAGGACAACGCGAAGTATCGGGCAGCGCTGAGGGGAGTGAATCAGCAACTGGGGGTACGCTGGTCCCTTCGGGGTCCGGGAACCCCCCGATCCAAACAACCGGCGCGGGCACATTGACCCTACGCTGCACAGGGCAGCCTTCAACTGGAGAAGGGCCAGCGTTTCGGGTATTTGGAGTGGTAGAGGAGGTGATAAAGGCTCGGATTCGTTCTTTGAGCTTATCCAGCCTCTATCAAATCGGAAATACCTTCTTTATTAGTACTAAAACTATTGCTTTATTGCTGCAGGGAGCCGTTCCCGTGAAGAAGGTTCTCCCCGGTCCTCAGCTTAAGGCGAACGTCTCCCTGCCGCCGGTCCCTTTAGGAAAAGGAAAAGGGCGACCGAAGCGGAAGCCCCGCAGGAACTGAAAAGGCTAAGAAGGGGGGATAGCGCTCCGGTCCCTACTAAGGGGATCGTTTTGAAGGAGCCTGCATCTGACCCTAAGACTAACTCCGACATGGGAGTTGCTTTGGGCCTGCTGGACAGGTTCAGCAAGAGGAGGAAACTAACCTCCTGGAGGAGTGCTTTCCTAAATGACTTCCGTCTTTACGGAGAGCAGAACCCAGAGAACGTCCAGGCGGACGTGTCTGGGGAAGATATTATAGAAGGTTTCCTCGACCTCACCACTAAGGTAACTTTTACTTAACATGAAGGCCCGAAGTTTCATCTTTTAAAATGTGATATCTTATGCAGATGTTGAGGAAAGTCTTCACAACTGCTATCACCGTGGAGAAAAACCAGGGTGTTAGTGTTGTATCCCAACAAGTCCAAGATCAACTTGACCTTGCAAAAATGCAAGTTGAGATCAAGCATAGTGAGTTGGTCACGGTACGGGAAGACCGTGACCGACTGGACAATGAGCTGCTAAGGGTCGGGACGGAGGTCTCGCTCTTAGCCGATAAAATCTCTGAGCTGGAGAAGACAGGACAAACAGCTCAGGGGCGAATTGCCGACCTGGAGGCCAAGCTACGGGCCAAAGAAGATGAAATCAAAGAAGTCCAAGGTCGGGCCCAGGAGAAGAGGAACAAGCTGAACGAACTTCTCCTTCGGGCCCAAGAAGACAAGACGGACTTGGAAGAGGAGTTGACAAGGGCTCGCATTGACCGAAGGTTTGGTCCGGGAGGCAGTTCTGGGTTTCGCTCGGTCCCCTTTGTTATTCGCTTTAGCGGATAACATACATGGGGTTTATACTGCTAAGTATTTGGATAACATGCGAGAGCAAGTTATTCAGCAGTTCGGGCTTTCCCCTTCGGACGAGCGATGGAAGATGATCGAGCCACTTGAAAAAGATTGCAAGTTTCAGGTTATTCCGACTATGGAAGAACCTGTTCTGGAAGAAGACCATTTCTTCTATCTCTTTGAGCAGATGGAGAGAGCGGTCAACCAAAAGGTGGCCGATCAAGAAGAAGAACTGAAGCAGCTCGCGGCCCGGACCGAACCGCAGGAGCCGGAGGTTGAAGATAAAGAAGAGGGGCAGATTAGCTAGATTTGATTCATACTTTGTATCTGCCTTACTTCTTATTCTCAATATAGCTCTTTTCCCTTCAACTCTTATTCTTTTAATTGTCAGAACGAAGTAATATGACCAACTTCCAAATAAACTAATAAGTTTTATATTAGCGAAGTTGTTTTAATCACCAAGTGTAAGATCGGTGACGCTTACAGGGTGTTAACCATCGGTCCCAAACATTATGTTTGGTTTATTCATATCAATTTTGATTGGATCGGTCGTTTTACATTGTGTGTGGGTCACTCTTATTCCGTCCTTGGAGTCAATACTTGATTGGATAGGCGTAGTCTGCGTTTAATATGAGTTTTTATGAGCTTCGGCCAAACCTTGGTTCTAATAAAGTCCCTTAGGTTTTGTTGGCTGACCTTTGCTCATAATACGTCTTATATTAGGACCGATCTTATGTTTCGATATGCTGACTACCATTCCTTTTATCGTAGCAGATTTCATAGGTACAAATGGTCATTCCTAAAGATTGAATGTCGTTGAAGGGAGTGTTTTAGTTCGTAATGAGTTCTGGGAGAATCACAACTCATCCATGGGGCTGGGCAAGTGCATGAGCATCTGACTCGTCAGAGCGGTCACTACAACTTGGGAGCCTTGCGGACAAGAAGCTTCGGTCACCAGTCCAGATTCGTCCTAAGTCACCCAACTTCAAGATCGGTCTATCATTCCATTAGAAATAGTTTGGATTGTACTTACATGTTTTCTACTTACGTTTAAGGGAATGTATTTAATTGAGTCAAACACATTAATCGNTTCCACGCGAGAAGGGGCTGGCCGCGAGATTTGGTACGAAATCTCGCGAAAAGGGGCTGCAGTGTTGAAATCTCGCGATTTCGAATGAAAGCCTTGCCTTGGGAGATGCGAAAAGGATCCGAATCCTTTCTTCATGCCTTGGGACCTCTATTTATAGGGAAATGGAGCCCAAAATACAAGCTTTGGCCCAAGAGTCCAATTTCATTAGGTTAAGCCCAAAGCACCCCAAATAATCTCCAATTAAATTAGAATAAACACCGCTCCGCAAGATAACGTCGGAAATGCATCTCGATCCAGAATTAGGCGGGAATGTAGATGAGAAAATACCGGAGGACCCCGTAAAATAATCCACTGCTTCCAGATAGCGAATACATAACCATATACTTCGTTGCACCTGATCGGTGCGCTCCCGGGTGGCAAATGACGAAAATACCCCTGGCCCCGTCCGGGGCCGAAATAACACAGAATATCCCAAAATACTTACAGAGACTTAATACGGGGTCCGACGAGCTAGAATACCGAGAATACCACTTGAGAAAGCCACCCTATCGAAATATGAAAATACCCAAAATACCAATATCCACAAGCTTCGGTCCCTACTAAGGGGATCGTTTTGAAGGAGCCTGCTTCGGGCCCTAAGACTAACTCCGACTGGGGAATTGCTCTGGGCCTGCTGGATAGGTTCAGTAAGGGGAGGAAGTTAACTTCCTGGAGGAGTGCTTTCCAAAAGGACTTCCACCTTTATGGAGAGCAAAACCCAGGCAACGTCCAAGCGGACATGTCTGGGGAAGACATTATGGAAGGTTTCCTCGACCTCACGACCAAGGTAATTTTATTTAACATGAAGGCCCGAAGTTTCAACTTTTTAAACGTGCTATCTTATTCATATATTGAGGAAAGCCTTCACAACTGCCATCACCTTGGAGAAGAACCAGGGTGACAGCGTTGTGTCCCAGATAGTCCAAGATCAACTTGACCATGCGAAAAGGCAACTTGAAATTAAGCATGGTGAGTTGGTCACGGTACGGGAGGACCAGGACCGACTGGACAATGAGTTTCTAAGAACCGGGACGGAGGTCTCGCTCTTAGCAGATAAAGTCTCTAAGCTAGAGAGGATAGAACAAACAGCTCAGGGGCGAATTTCTGACCCGGACGCCATGCTGCGGGCCAAGGAGGAAGAAATCAACGAAGTCCATGGTCGGGCCCAGGAGAAAAGGAATAAATTGAACGAACTTCTCCTTCGGGCCCAAGAAGACAAGACGACCTTGGAAGAGGAGTTGACAAGGGCCCGCACTTCGACCGAAGGTTCGGTACGGGAGGCAGTTCGGGGTTTCGCTCGGTCCCCCTTGTTATTCTCTTTAGCGGATAACATACATGGGGTATATACTGAAAAGTATTTGGATTACATGTGAGAGCAAGTTATTCAGCAGTTCGGGTTTTCCCCTTCGGACGAGCGATGGAAGGCGATCGAGCCACTTGAGAGAGATGGTAAGATTCAGGTTATTCCAACTTTGGAAGAACCTGTTCTGGAAGATGACCCTTTCTTCTATCTCTTCGAAGAGATGGAGAGAGTGGTCAATCAAAAGGTGGCCGATCAGGAAGAAGAACTGAAGCAGCTTGCGGCCCGGACCGAACCGCATGAGCAGGTGGTTGAAGATAATGAAGATGGGCAAGATAACTAGATTTCATTTATACTTTGTATCTGCCTTGCTTCTTATTTTCAATATATAACTCTTTTCTTTCAGTTCTTATCCTTTTAATTGCCATAACGAAGCGTTATATCCCACTTTTAAGTAAACTAATATGTTTCATATTAATGGATTTGTTTTAACTACCAAGTGTAAGATCGGGGATGCTTATAGGATGTTAATCCATCGGTCCTCGATATTATGTCTGGCTTATTTGTATCAATTCTGATTGAATCGGTCTTTTTACATTGTATGTGGGTCACTCTTATTCCGTCCTTGGAGTCGATACTTGATTGGAGAGGCGTGGTCTACGTTCAATATGAGTTTTTATAAGCTTCGGCCGAACCTTGGTTCTAATAAAGTCCCGTAGGTTATATTGGCTAAGCTTTGCTCATAACACGTTCTATATTAGGACCGATCTTATGCCTAGATATGTTGACTACCCTTCCTTTTATCATAGCAGATTTCATAAGTACAAAGGGCCATTTCTAAAGACTGAATGCCATTGAAGGGAGTGTTTTAGTTCGTAACGAGTTCTGGGAGAATCACGACTCATCCATGGGACTGGGCAAGTGCAGGAGCATCTGACTCGTCAGAGCAATCACTGCAACTTGGGAGCCGTGTGGACAAGAAGCTTCTGTCACCTGTCCAGATTCGTTCTAAATCACCCAACTTCAAGATCGGTCCATCATTCCATTAAAACTAGTTTGTTTTGCACTTACTTGTTTTCTGCTTACGTTTAAAGGAATGTATTTTATTGAGTCAAACATATTAGTCGAAGATTCACAAGAAATATCGCCTTAAGTTCATGAAGTTCCAAGTTCGGGAGCCCTCTATACCATCCAATGTCTCAAGTTTATACGCACCTAATTCCAATTTCTTTGATATTCGATACGGTCCTTCCCAATTTTTGTCTTGCTTTCCAACGTTCCTCTGCACTTTAATGCTTCTGAAGACTAGATCGCCTTCAAAGAATTCCCTTGGGAGGACTCACTTGATATTGGCCCGTTCCATAGTTCGCTGATAAGCACGCATCCGTGCATAAATTGCATCTCTTTTTCTTCGATCATCTCGAGGTCCAATAATCTCCTTTCACCATTCATATGCTCATCATACTGAGATATCCGAGGTGATCGGATGGCGACCTCCACCAGACTAACAGCTTCGGTCCCATACACCAATGAGAACGGTGATTCCTGGGTTGTTGAGCGAGGTGTAGTTCGGTATGCCCATAAGACCTCATAGATATGTTGAGGCTATTTCCCTCCGAAATCTTTTAACTTGGTCTTCAACCCTTTCAGGATAACCTTGTTAGATACCTCTGTAAGTCCGTTCGTTTGGGGGTGATCTACTGATGTGAAATGTTGGATGATGCCCAACTTGGTGCATACATCCCGTATGCACTTTCCAAGGAACTGAGTCCCATTATCTGATATGAGCGCTCGGGGAATCCCGAAGCGACTCACGATATTTCTCCATAAGAAGTGCTTCACCACCTTTTCTGAGATGATTGCTACTGCTTCTGCTTTAATCCCTTTCGAGTAATACTCCACCGCTACAATACAAAATTTTCTTTGCCCTATTGACCGAGGAAAAGGTCCGAGGATATCAATCCCCCATCTGTCAAACGGACAAGGCAGCGGGGTAACCGATAAGGGAGCCCCAGGCAGTTGCGGAATCGGAGCGTGGTATTGACAAACGGCACAACGTTTAGTGTATTTCTTGGCGTCTGCAAGCAACGTTGGCCAAAAATATCCAGCCCTAATGATGCGGTGGTACAAAGATCGAGCCCCTGAATGAATGCCGCAAATCCCTTCATGAACATAAATAATGACGGCTTCAACCTCAATAGGGGATAAGCACCGCAGAAGTGGGCCCTCGAAACTCTATTTAAACAAGCGTCCGTCAACCAAGATAAATCTCTTAGCCCGGAATTCTATCTTACTGGCTTCGGACCTGTCTTCAGGGAGATAGCCATTTCAAAGGTAATTTAACAAAGGGATTCATCCAATTGGGTTCCCCTCTAGATTTAGTAGCACTAATTTTCAAGCCCTGGAGTTCATGGCATAGAGCCCCGATCTCTTCAATAGACTGTTCGGTCACTGATATCTCAACCGAAGGTGGGTCCTGAATGTGGACCGAAATAGTGTTTGGCTCTATGTCAGGTATGCCTGCGGCCAATCTGGCGAGTGCATCGGCAACCTTGTTGTGCTCTTGTGGCACGTGGTCAAGAGAAAACTCACTGAATTTCTTGGATAATTCCAGAACTTTGGCACAATATAGCTTCATTATCGGGTCATGGGTCTCAAATCTCTCTGCGAACTGTTCTACTAGTAACTTCGAGTCAGAAAACATTCGCACTCTACTAACTCCCATTTTTCGAGCCAAGGTCATTCCTGATAACACAGCCTCATATTCTACCCCATTATTTGTTCCAGCAAAGGAAAACTTGACTGCGGAATGAATAAGGTCACCTTGTACCGTTGTTTGGGTAATGCCCGCTCCTCTTCCCCCGAATGTCGACCCATCCACATGGATCGTCCATCCATCATCCTCTTGGTTAAGATATATGGCCGATCGGGTCATTTCAACCACAAAGTCGGCTAGGACCTGAGCTTTCATCGACCTTCGGGGCAGGAATTCCAGATACATAGCCCTGAGTTTGATAGTCCATTTTGCCAATCTCTCATTGAAATCCTTCTATTTAAGGACCCCTTTTAGAGGTTGATCCGTATAAACATAGACCGTTCGGCCTTCAAAATAATGTTTCAGCTTTGATACAACTTTTTTCAAAGCTAGCATGAATTTCTCCAAATTGGAATATCTTGTTTCAGTAGATACCAGAGAATGGCTGACATAATAAACATGTCTATGAATGTCGTCTCGGATGGTCACTAGAGCTGCGCTGACGGCAACTTCTGATACAGCAAGATACAACCCCAAAGGTTCATCACAGGTTGGACTTACCATCACCGGGGGAGTGCTTAAATAAGTCTTCAGTTCATAGAAGGTCTGATCGCATTCTTCGGTCCAATCTACATGGCTTGCTTTTCTTAGCACTCTTAAAAATGGTAGAGCCCAATCTGTGGATATTGAGATAAACCTGCTTAGTGCGGTAAGTCGGCCAGTAAGCCTCTGAAATTCTCTCTTGTTTCTTGGAGGTTGCATATCAATGATAGCTTGCACCTTTTCAGGGTTAACCTCGATGCCTTTATATGAAACGTAATATCCTAGAAATTTCCCGCTTCGGATCCCGAAGCAGCATTTGTTTGGATTTAGTTTAAGCTTATATTTTCGGCATACTTCGAAACAACGAGACAAATAAGAAAGATGGCCTTCATCATTCATGGATTTAACAATCATATCGTCAACATAAACTTCCATCATATGGCCGATCAATTCTCTAAAGATCCTGTTGACCAACCATTGATATGTTGCTCCAGCATTTTTGAGACCGAATGGCATAACCACATAACAGTAAACGCCATCTTCGGTCATGAATGATGACTTCTTCTGATCTTCTTCAGCAAGGAAGATCTGATGGTTCCCAGAGTAAGCATCCATGGTACTCATCATGGTGCTACCAGATACAGCGTCCACCAGTCGGTCGATATGAGGCAACGGGAAAGGGTCCGATTCACAACTTTTGTTAACATGTGTAAAGTCGATGCACATTAGTCATTTCCTGTCGTGTTTGGAGACCACTAATGGGTTTGCAACCCATTCAGTATAGTGGATCTCTCTGATGAATCCTGACCGTAGCAATTTATTCACCTCAGTCCGGATAATCTCGATTTTTTCGGGAGAATAGCGTCTCCTTTTCTGCCTAACAGGCTTCGTTCCAGGCTCGGTGTTGATCCGATGCTCACTATCGGATCGGTCAATCCCCGGAACATCATCCGGGGTCCATGCGAATATATCCACGTGGCTTCTCAGCAGGTGGATCAGTTCTTTTTCAAAAGAGGGGGCTAAGTGCGCCCCGATGCGAGTTGTTTTGGTTTAGTCGTCCTCAACCAGGTTAATCAACTTGAACCCTACGGGTTCCAATGCTTGCCTCGGGTGCGGCAGTTCTTCTAACAGATCAACCCGGGCCCTTTTGATAGGTGCCCGACACGAGCTCATGTAGCATTGTCTAGCCACTTTATGATCCCCTGTAACGACCCTAATTTGGGCCTAGTTGTTTTGTTAAAACATGATAATTAAAACGGAAATGTTCGGAAGCAAATTTAAAACATAGTTCAAAACATTAAAGTACGACTGCATAATTTAGAGTGTTCTCCGAAGGACCGGACTCTATCACCGGACAACCGACGACCTCCTTCCCCGTCCCTATCATNTGGTCTTCATCATTCATAGATTTAACAATCATATCGTCAACATAAACTTCCATCATATGGCCGATCAATTCTCTAAAGATCCTGTTGACCAACCTTTGATATGTTGCTCCAGCATTTTTGAGACCGAATGGCATAACCACATAACAGTAAACGCCATCTTCGGTCATGAATGATGACTTCTTCTGATCTTCTTCAGCAAGGAAGATCTGATGGTACCCAGAGTAAGCATCCATGGTACTCATCATGGTGCTACCAGACACAGCGTCCACGAGTCGGTCGATATGCGGCAACGGGAAAGGGTCCGATTCACAGCTTTTGTTAATATCGGTAAAGTCGATGCACATTTGCCATTTCCCGTCTGGTTTGGAGACCACTACTGGGTTTGCAACCCATTCAGTATAGTGGATCTCTCTGATGAATCCTAACCGTAGCAATTTATTCACATCAGCCCGGATAATCTCGATTTTTTCGGGAGAATAGCGTCTCCTTTTTTGCCTAACAGGCTTCGTTCCAGGCTCGGTGTTGATCCGATGCTCACTATCGGATCGGTCAATCCCCGGAACATCGTTCGGGATCCATGCGAATATATCTACGTGGCTTCTCAACAGGTGGATCAGTTCTTTTTCAAAAGAGGGGGCTAAGTGCGCCCCGATGCGAGTTGTTTTGGTTGAGTCGTCCTCAACCAGGTTAATCAACTTGAACCCTACGGGTTCCAATGCTTGCCTCGGGTGCGGCGGTTCTTCCAGCAGATCGACCCGGGCCCTTTTGATAGGTGCCAATGTTGGGCACGAGCTCATGTAGCATTGTCTAGCTACTTTCTGATCCCCCTTGACAGAAATAACTCCATGAATTGAGGGGAATTTGAACATCATATGATAAGTAGATGAGACCGCCTCGAACTTACTAAGGCCGGTCCGTCCGATAATGGCGTTGTATGCTAAGTCGACTTCAACGACAATAAATTCCAGATCCTCCGATCGGTTCTTGGATGGTTCTCCAAGGGTGACTGGGAATAAAATCTTCCCGCATGGAATGACGCTCTTTTGGTCGAACGACCAAAGAGTTATATTAGCGATAGGGAGATCATGAGCAGCAGCTCCCAGCATTTCGGCGACCTCGCGCTTCATTAGATTGCACGAGGCCCCGGTTTCTACTAAGATCCTGTGGACACGACGATTCCAGTGATGGTAAGGGGATCATCGCATGGATTGATAATCCCTTCCCAATCGGCCATAGTGAAAGTAATGTCCTCCCCGAAGGGAGGGGACCGCTCAGCTGAATCATATTTAACCAGCGCCACAGATTCGGAGCTCTCAGCGAAGTCTTCGCACGCGGTTCTCTTTCGGTCTCGGGCCGATTCGTTTATCCTCAAACCACCGGAGATAACATAAATATCTCCGGCTACTTCTCGGGGTGCCAGCTCATTTTGAGGAGGTTGGGCACCTGTTTCAGCGGGTGGAGGAGCAACCTGCTCCTGTCTTCCACCCTCGTTTTGCGGGGCTTTGCCGCCATGGCCCCGCCATCTTCTTCTTCGGCCCTGACCACGGTTTTCTCGACTGTGTTGGCCTATATCTTGCTCTGGGGGAGGAGACCGTCGGTCCTCCGTCCGATCATTATAATTTCGGGGTTATCCCTTCCTCGCGGCCTGTGACGATCGTCACCTTGGTGGCCCTTTCGGGGGGATTCTGCTCGCTTACCCTTCTGACCATTCCGGTCGGGCTTTTCTTTATTCATTGCCGCTAGTGTCTCTTTCAACAGCGGGCACTTCAGGGTCGGGTGATCGCGAGTATGATGCAGCTCGCAATATACCCGATTGTCCTCCTGCTTCGGGGGGACATCTTTCTCTCCCACAACCGCTACTTCTCGCGACTGCTTCTTAGGGTAGGAAACCCTATGATCACCTGCAGGCTCAGAATTCCCGCTAGGTTTCCGATATCCCAGCCCCAGCGCTTCATCCACCTTAATATACTTGTTGATTTTCTGAAGAAGCTTCCCCAAGGTGGATGGTGGGCTTTTTACTAAATTGGCCGAAAGGCCACACGGTACCAAGACCTGCTGTAAAATATCAATCTTATCCCAGAGCTTAAGCTTGATACCCCGGGCGGTTCGATTGAACTTCTCCATGAAGGACCGAAGACTCATTTTCGCCGGGATATATTTTAGCTGATATAGTTCCTGCCTACTTCGGGGCGGTCCTACATTTGGAGCAAATTGCTCTGAGAAAGCCAGAATAAATCCGCCATACGACTGTATGGATCGGGCCAGCAAATTTTTGAACCACGTTCGGGCGTCTCCTTGCAATCCTGCCGCGAAGATACGGCACTTAATGAATCTGAGGCCCGAACCGTTCCCATGCGTAACTCGAAATCGGCAACGTGATCGATCGGATTACCGTCACCACGGAATGTCGGCAACCCCTCGGGGTTGCGATAATGCCGATCTGGGACTGCCGCTCAGATCTCTTCAGAAAAGAGGAGCATCAAATCTCCCAAGGCGGCTGATACGCCTTCAGATTGTTGGGACGATGCCTGGACCGCATGCAAATTATGCCACCAGTCATCATCATTATTTCGCCTGATTGGGGCCTCCATGGCCCTGTTGAATAACCCAGGATTGCGTTCCATATTAGGTTCGCAATCCTTCAACGCACGCATGCTCTCAAACTCCCTGGTGAGCTCATCAATTCGTCGCTGCATCTACTCCTGATCATTTCCAGGAGCGGGAGTTAAAGTTCTGGCCAGGGGGGGAGGAGTAGACCGATATCTAGGCCTCCTCGTTGTTACACCACGCCTGATGATTTCTTCATCATCAATGCTGCGCTTGTCAGGATCACTCTCGTATCCTCTGCTTTTGGGAACAGGGCTTGAAACAGCCGGTGGTTCTGTTCCACTTCTCTCCGACGTAATTTCTAGTACCACCTTCCTGACGACAGCTTCCAAATCCTGCAAAGTGAATGTTGGTGCTAGGAGACTGTCGGGAAGCACCTCACTATCATTTGTCGAAGTTCCAGTCGCCATGCCTTTGATTGTCCTATCCGTGGTAGAAAACTCAAATGGGATTAGAGAATCGTCCCCACGGATAGCGCCAAAGTGTTATGGTCCCTTTTTAGGGGGTACCAATAGTCATCCGGTTCGTCAACAGACGAACTCGGTTTTGATTTGTTTTAGATGTGGAATATGATTAAAGCTAGAAACAATAAATGAACACGGCGATTTATAGTGGAAACCCCAGGGATTAGGGAGAAAACCACTTGACTAAGAACGAATTACGCTCATAGCATGTTCACCAATCGAATAATTCATACAGAATACAGAAGAGGCTTAATGAAAATGACAAGGGAATAGAAAGCAGTAAGAACTCCTGCAGGGTAACGGTCTGTTCTTACGCGTCCAAAGGGTCCTGCTATTTCCGTCGTCGCACTCTGTATTTATAGAGTCAGTGGCGTGTGTAAATCACGCTTTGTAACCGCCTCTAACAGGTTTGTTAGAGGTTGTTGTCGCGCGATGTAAAACGAGGCTGGGACCGAGGCGTGGTCTGCGTGATCGGGCCCGAGGCGTGGTAAACGTGTGGAGGCCCGAAGTGTGGAAAACGTGGGTTTGTAACCGTTCTGACCGAACCATGGAGCTAGTTACCAGAAAACGCTTTATTTCGCCAAGACCATCTTCGGTCCTCTCGTGGAACATCGGGCCGCTGTTCGTTAAGTGTGTAAGTGGGCTGCAAGGGTTTGTTTCTACCATTTGAATCGACCCCATTGTTAATGGGTCTTATCCGTTATGGGCTGCAATGGTTTGTTTATTATTTTATTTCATATTTTTATTTGATCATTTAACTTTTTATACCTACGACTATAACGCTTTAATTGCATAAATAAGTGTAAACATTTGTTATATTATCTAATTACACATTTTAAAAATTTATTTAGAGTTTGAAGAAAATATATTTAAAATATATATTCTTTTTGTTTTTTAATATTATTTTTTATTTTACTATCAAATCAGTTCAAATAGGTTTACCTGTTCGACCGGTTTTTAAAACTATGTCGCCGGTATACCGTCCGGTACGTCAAATATCGGGTTTTGTCGATATTTTTTTTCGTACCACCCGATACTAGATATTAAGGTCGGTATACTAATCGTACCACTCATACCGATCCAAACTTATATAGAATTACAGATCAGTATGAAAACATTGAAATACACCGGAACTTGGACATTCGATTCTTGACGGAGTAAAAGAGACAATAAACTCTAAATGGTTTGGGTAAAAATTTGGAAAACAGGACAAGAAAACGGAATCTGACACACAACAAAAGCAATCACGCGGGACATACTGTTATATTTTGATCGCAAAAAAGAAAAAAAACATATACATGGGTTGGTATGGTACGACGGTACGTCATAAATGGGACGCCATTGTAGGCAACTGTCCACGTCCAGTCTTTATCTCAGAGATATGTGTCATGTGTTAAGACCCTGCGGCAAGGGAATTCTTCTGCTGATGTTGAACATTATAGAGATTCCAGGCGTAATCTGAACATTTTCTGGAGAATGGATCGTCTTCCCGAAGCAATCATCATAGAAATCCTGTCAAGACTCCCCGTAAAAGCCCTCCTCAAATTCAGATCCGTTTCGCGATCATGGCTTCGGTTGATTTCCACTTCCAGGGAGTTCTTGGTCAAAACCCACCTCGCCAATTCAACCAAAGACGACGGTATATTATCTAAACACAGAGTATTGTTCACTCAATCTAGTTATCTCACTATTTCCGATCTCAAGTGCTGCTCACTGGAGTCTTTCATGTCAGAGGAATGGGTTTTGGAATCTGAATTCAATCATCCTTTAAACAAACTTTCAAACCCTATTTCTATTGTGGGATCAATAAATGGACTTGTTTGCATAGAAGATGAAGAGCATATCTTCATATGGAATCCATCTACAAGAATCTCTCACACATTACCAAATTATACAATTGAATTGCCACAAGGTTTCTATGATATTTGGGGATTCGGGTTTAATAAGCATGATGGGGATTACAAGGTTGTAGGCATTTTCTGTTGGATTGGAAATGGAGATTTTTATAAAACAGTGGTTATGATGTATAGTTTGAAAACAGGTTCATGGAAGAGGATTGAGGAATTCAAGAGCGGGATACCATCAGATCATGTAGGCAAGTTTACTAATGGCAAAATTCACTATCCAGTAACAAGAGTAGGTTTGGTTAGTAGTTGGGATATTGTTTCTCTTGATATAAGCAGTGAAAAATATGGAATTCTAGAGCACCCATTTTGCAGAAATGATAAATGTAACTCTTCGCTAGGTGTTTTAGAAGGATCCATTTGTGTTCTTCATAATTTTGCAAATTCCCATGTCGATTTTTGGGTAATGAAGGAGTATGGTGTAAAAGAATCATGGACCAAAGTTATTAGAATTCCATATTCAGGGAATTTTGAAAGGTATCAGTATACAATTCCTTTGATCATATTTCCAAATGGTGAGATTTTGTTGTTGTTTGGGATGCATTTTTTTGTGTATGATCCTAAAACTGGATGCCTCAGGGACCCTCATCCCAATCATAAAACACCAATCTTTGAAGCTGAAATTTATGTTGAAAGTTTGGTGTCACCCTACTGTGAGGATAAAGAGAGCTCCCTGGAGACATGAGAATTTGATGATTCAATTATCTATTGATTTTTGTCTGATTCATAACTGGACACGATCAGAGTCAAGAGTCGTGCAACGCTAATGTTTGAATACGACCGTATAAGCGCTTCATATTTATTTTTTTGTGCAACTTTTATTTATATAACTAAAATAATCACATTATATGTTGGGATTTGAGTATGCCATAATAATTTATTTTAACTGATTATAAAGATAGTAAAAATTGATTGGATTTTAACTGATTATCACCAAAACCCATTCCTGTAGCGCATATTTACAGAACTGCAACATGAAGCCAAGAAAGCGTCAGAATTGAAGTCATAGTTCTTCTTCTTCATAGGTTGAGAAGGTGTGATTTTTTTTAACCTCTGCAAAAATCATTTTTTCATACGTGATAATTCCGTTGCCTTGCAGCTCATGTTTATTGTTTAGAATGGAAATACAGACTTAGAGCCATGAGCTGTTGATGTTCTCTACTGCAAATTTTCTTACTAAATTCTTTATTTTTTTTGGATAAGCTGATACATCTCCATCAACTTTACATATGAAAGGAATAAACCACCAAATTCCTACCACTTTTCCAAAAAATGATTTGAACTAATTCATAATATCACACAAGGAGAAGACAACGAAGCACAAAGGCACAATGGCGATGCCTCGATTTGGTGGTGATGCCGCAGACCCAATAAAACCTGGTGGAGATAAACCCGGAAACATCCCCGTGCTTGTGTTGCCTCCAGCCGGTGGGCTTAATATTCCACCTGGTGGTGGTGTCATTGTTGTACTCGTGCTGGATCAACAAATAACATCAATTCTGAATTTTGATTAACAAGACATAAACAAAACCAATTCGAAATTTCTACATATCGGCTGCCTGCCTTGTCCTAAATTTACTATAATTCATCACTCCCCAGTACAAAATCAAATATATACAAAAATACACACAAGTTTTAATGTAAAGAAAGAACATCAAACCTGGGACTTGAAGGATATACACACCCAGTAGACGCAGCTGCGAATCAAAACAGCAAAATCAGCAGACAAAATGTAAGACAAATTAGAATATTTTTCTATGTGGGTACATACGAGGAGGATTTGAATTAACAGTAGTGGTTCCAGAAAAATTACAGCTCCCAGGAACTTGCGCAAATCTCTGGTAATAACTATTGACAGCATAATTGCAGTGATCTCTGACAGTATTTGGATTAAAACACGGCCCATTTTGGAGAATAGATGAGCAGTCAGCATGACTACAAGCATAATCTATGTTTGTCTGAAGAACAGTATCACTAATTCCACTATTACAGAGGCAGTAAACTGCATCTGCAGAATCAAAGTAAAACCCATAAAAAACCGATGAGAAAGTGCCATCTTTGGTCTATTTCAGTGACGTTATAAACTTACCCGAATGGCGGACCATAGCGATGAAGAACAAGAAAACAATTGCGGTTGCCGCAGCCATCAGAGAGGCAAAATGGGATCTTGTTTCACAAGTTCAGAACTTTAAGACCCTTTTTTGGACAGATACCTTCCACTTGACTTAACGTGGCGTGCAGCGACGCGCGCATCTACAACACACCTATAGGCTATAGTGTAGACTGTAGATTGTAGAACTAGAATGTTCACCTAATAATTTATCAAGTGTTTGTTTTAACTTTTAATTAATATTAAATTATTATTATGGTATTTTATGATTAAAATAATATTTTAACACCACATTTGGTCTAAATTTGAACGTTAATTATAATTTGATTGAATACTATTTCACTATTGGGCAAAGAAATAATAAAGATAAAGCTGGTTAAATAAAATTATCATAATTCATGAAAATGTGCACATATATACTGAAGGCAGGGTTGAAAGAACAAAAGCAGAGTGAGCAGAGCTTAGCCTACCAAGAAAAATGAAGTTATCATTCGACACAAGCTTCCAGGGAAGAAGAGAGAACATCTGGCACCAAAGATTTACCTGTAGAAACCACACTCAAATCTTATAATTGTTCAATTCTTGAAAACAAGAAAAGTATACCTATGAAGACGATTTTGCTTATTCTACTTTCTTCATCTTGCCATTTTCGAGTGGGAACAATCTCATAAAGTTCCCTTACTGCCTGAAGAAGAGGGAAATGGATCTTAGGGACAAGGAAAGATATTGAGTCCTATAAGCTTGCCTGAAGAGTATGAAGCTGATCTGAATTTGCAACGTTCAAAATTCCCTTGCACCGGTAGACATCCATGTCATGTTTCTTATCCCAAATAATTTCCTCGATCCAAATCCTAACCTACAAATATTTGCACACAAAATGTAATTACAAAAAACAGTGTCAACATTCATGCAACTGCAAGTTCATAAATACCTTCTCAATATTAACTTTCCCAGCTTCAGAAACACACAATGTCCTTACACCAGAGTCATGGAGATCCGTTGTTTTAGACTCTTTCAATAGTAATTCCAAATGTTCTGAATGCTGAGAGTTTCGAGGAACTTCATTTCATTAGGCAAAATATTTGTAACTATGGTGAAAGGAATTAAAATGTGTATCAAAGATAAACCTTTGGATCATAAGATCGGCTGTTCAGTATCAAGGACAAGTCAACTTGGCATTGAATCGAACGTATAATGCTGGCAAGGTTATTGATTTTACGTATATCTTTTTCCAGATCTTCTAATACTGATTCAGAATCACCAGATGACATCAAATCGACCTTGTTAAGAATCAAAACATCCTACCAGAAAAAGAAACGAGGAAGATCAGAACTATGGCTCCATATGTATACGAACATACATTCTAATATATAATGCATAGTGTTTTTGTAAAAAAACTTAAGTCCCCCAAAACGCAAAACTCACAAAAAAGTAAGAAATCATGTATTTTCCTAAAATTATTCCTCAGAAGCATCTCCAAGAAATGTCCAATGAGCTTTTGTCTAGTACAATAAGACCAATAAGCATCAAGACTTTCAAAACGTATCATGCATATTCCAATTCCTTCTATGTCAAACATGCATAAAAGATCCACCAAACAATCAAACAATCCCAATTAACAATAAAAAACATACAGCAAATGCAATCTGATGATATACTTCAGGAAATGATGAGGAATCATGATGGGATTTGAGTTGATATTGAAGGTTCTTGGCATCCACAACCTGTAAGGGATGATAGAATGAGTTAACAAAAAGTATCCTAAACAAAGTATAAGATTACAATCCTTAGGTAAAGACATAAATTAAAAGAATTTCAAGGAGCATCAGCAATTAAAAAGAAGCTCACTGTGATGATAGAATCTAATCTCAATTCGGATTCCAACTGATCATCGAGCCATAGAACAGAAGCTAGTGGAGCAGGGTTTGCCAGACCTGTTGTCTCTAACAAAATATGATCCATTCTGAACAACAGAAGACGAAATTCAAAAGGCAGAGTTCATGAGCTAAGTTTCAAACCTCAGGCACCTAATGGGGACACCTTGAAATAAAAAACTAGATTGAACAAGCAGTTCAACCAAGAAAGACCATAAGCATCCGGTTCACTAAAATTAACATAGCCCTTTTTCACAAAAATAATACTTTGCTAGATGGAAAATCGCCCTATTCTTTATATATATAAGAATTTTATCTATATTATCCAACTTTTATGCTGATTCTTATTATGATATGTAGGAAAATATTAATACCTCCTAACATAACTAAATAGATAAAATAAAATAAAATCAGCAAATTGAAAATCAAGAAACTTGAGCAAATACGTATCATCAGAATTATTTGTATTACTTCAAGTCATTATCCAGTCCTATAACCCCTCCCAAAGTATAATTATATAGGGTTTAGGGTTTATATATACAAAAATTCAGAGGAATAGAAAAAATGAGAAACTTCAGATAAGATTAATAGAAAAATTCATAAAACATAGAAATAGAAAAATTGATCATTTTAAAAAAAATTGAAAAAATGGTTAGCTTAAGAGGATGAAACAGGTAATTCTGATGACTTGAAGCTAACATAATTATAATGTTATGAATTTGCTCAATTTTCTAGATTTTCTTCATTTTTCATTTGCTCAATTTGCTGATTTAATTATATAATTATGTTATGTTAGGAGGTATTAATATTGTCCTACATACCTTAATAATAATAATCCGCATAAAAGTTGGGTAATATACAAAAGTCCTGATTATTCTTAAATATATAAAAATAGGGTGATTTTCCAAGCAGCAAAGGCTTATTTTTGTGGAAAAGTACTGAAAAGTGCTATGTTAATTTTAGAATTGCAGGTTTTCTTGTTGCTAATTCATGTCTCCAATTTTCGAACTATCAGATACTTCTTCTCAACTAGATATCATTGATAGCCTGCATTATTGGGTGACTAAGGTCTCTCTTATTTTAAGCATTTTTTTGTTGTCCATTTGATTTGACAAAGGTTGGACCAAAACCTCGATTGACCCGTTTTCTAGACATTGGCTGAAACTAGAACAAGTCTAACCTTTCTTTTCTCTGCACAAGTTGCTCCAGCGCCTGTACCAAACTATGCTTGACAGTGCAGCAAACACATCCATTAGCAAGCTCAACCCACTCCTCCACAAGAGCCCCACCTTCTCCATCATTGATCATCGCTCTCTCCACTCCTAATTCCTCGCCAAACTCATTCAATATCACAGCTATTCTCTTACCATGTTGCGCGTTCAATATATAGTTCACCAACTGCACAAAATGAATAAAACAGGGATGGATGTTCTATCAGAGGCAAAAAATCGAGATCGGCACAAAATTAAACCTTTCAAACAGCTAAGAGGTATAAATTCCTAATTGATAGTTTTCCTCACAGTGGACTTGCCCGCACCCAAGTATCCAGTAATGATAGTGACGCCGACTGCCTCCAATTCAGGATCTTTTGACCGCTTAATATCATAAGAGTCCGACGGTAAAACCTCAGAGATATCGCTGCCATGAATCGAAATGGCTAGTGGAGGCTCCTCGTCGTCGTCCATATCGGAACGGCAACTTCCGGCGACTATTGTAAAAATGAAGCAATTAACAACTAAAAGAATAGGCTTTAAGCCTGTAAGGAAGTATAGTAATTTATGAGCCCATTCAAAATAATTGGTCCGCAAGGCCCATTATCACATTTTGGGGACGTCTGATATATACCTATTTTTATAAATGTAATTATATTTTATTCAAAATATATTTGTATTAATTTTTCAGCACGAAGTTCAGAAACTAACAGCTAATTTGTACAACAAACAATCTGCTTTTAGGTGCAAAAAACAGAGGAATTTATGACTTCAACTACGAAAGTAATTGAGCACAACTATAACTAGCACAAAAATGCTTCCAATAGTGGCTTATTCATGTTATGTTGTTATATTTCGTATGCATTTATCATACGCCTCATATATAACTAAAAATCCTACTTTATAAGATAACTGATATTATAAATATGAAATTATATATTACTTTATAATGTGTTCACTTATATGTGGGTTTGATAGTATATTGTTCAAACTTATATGATGAAAATAAATTGATAAATATATATGTCCATATGAAACTAAAAATCTTATAATTTATAAAATTAGTGATATTCTAATATAATCTTTTACACTATAATTCACTTAAGCTATATTGACATTTATTATGTAATTGGATCATGAATTTCTATGTGGATTTCAAGCTTAGTAAAGTAAACATACTCATGCTATAAAAATAGATTGTATTATAATGATTTAATTTTTTTTTAATTCTTAGGATAAGCAATATTATAAATAATTAGCTTAATAAAAAATTTTCAAGATCAACTTATTTTATGAATTGCACCCATATTCAAATAATTCATTTGATTGTAAATTTCCACTTTGAATAGATATGACCCAAAAAATGTTAATTGAAATCAAAATGGACAAGTAGTGCACAATAGGGTCAAATTGTGACATGTGAAGGGAGTAAATAAGCATTAGAAACTTTGGAAGATTTGCTTGGAATTTGATTTCTTGTTTTAATTTTATGGTAGGGGTGTTTTACATTTAGAGCAGATCTTGACCGTCCGATTTTGTTGCACCGATCTCTGCTCTCATGCGTACACGTGTTGCCCTTCGTTTAAGTTCCACTCTTCAGACTTCGCTCCCATGCATGGAATTCTCTTCCTACCCAAATACTCATCTGTGGCCTGTGGGAGAGAAGAAATATTGGGTAGAAAGATAAATAATTAGTTATTGATTTCTTAAACATGATTGTTGAAGCTCAAAAGAACTTGTTTAGTTTCTTTTGTTTTCTATTGCGACATTAATTTCTTCGAAATCTTGGAACTTTAATACAGGGATGAAGGGTCATTTATGATTCGTACCCCTTTTTCCTTTGTTGAGGGGGATTACGCTGATTTGGGATTCAAGATTGGTCTACATTTTTATGGTGTGTGTGATTGTCTTCTTTCTTCATTTTACTTCCCCAGAACTCTCTCCACTTCGATGATCCTAGTACCGGTGCTTACTAATTACTGCTGCAAAGGTATATCCATTTCTGATTTCGAGCTTTATTACAGCTGATTTTCGCGATTTGTATCTGATTTTATGATCTGGGCTCATTTTTTTGCGATTTCTTTCTGGGTCTAGCTGATCGTTCAGTTGCTGCGCAGTTAGAGTTCACTTTAGTTAACTGATCTTGCTTTATTGTATTGGGGATTTGTTGTTTTGTTGATTGAATCGAACTATTTGTGTTATGGATGAGAATCAAGAGTTGAAGTATGTCTGCAAGTTGTGTGACAAAAGGTATCCATGTGGGAAGTCTCTGGGAGGGCATGTAAGGTCTCATATGGCAATAAACTCAGCTGAAAAAGTTGAAACAAATATGAACAGTCCAAGATACATGCCATTGAAGGATTCGAAAATCGTAGAATCTGTCAATGGTCAATTGAGTTATGTTCTCAGAGAGAATCCAAGAAAAACTTTGAGGGCAGTAGGTTCAAGCTTTACAGTGCAACAAGATAAAGTTTGCAAGCATTGTGGTAAATGTTTTCAATCTCTAAAAGCTTTGTGTGGTCATATGGCTTGCCATTCACATAAGGATAAGGGTGTCAAGGGTGATCAGTCATTAACTAGTGCTAACCCGAAGTTAGAAATGGATAGTCATTCGGAGGGTTCGGATCGGATAATCAGAACGAGATCATTTAAAAGTAAGAAGGTTAATAACAAGTCTTCTTCATTATCCTTGGCTAACAATGGCTATTCTTCATCTGTTTCTGAGATTGATAGGGATGAGCAGGAGGAAGTAGCTATGTGTTTGATGTTGCTGTCAAAGAGTTCGATTACGAAGGGCGGTCTGAACTCAGTAGTGGAGTCTTCAGATAATTATTCAGTTATTTTAGAGACGAAATCTTCGTCAATCAACATGAGAACCCGAAGAATGAATTCTGCAAAAGCTTTGATTCCTCTAGCTAAAAACATAAGGGAGAGTGCTCAGGCTGATGATTCTGATTCAGGGTATTTCTTGGATGAATGCGGTAAATTCGATTCGGAATTATCAATCAATAGACAAAGTAAAAGTTTCCCTTATGTCGAAATTGATAGGGTTCGGATTCACAAGTGGGATGAAGGTTTGCATAAGAGAAATAAGTATGAATGCTTAAACTGCAAGATGATCTTCAAATCATATCAGGCACTTGGAGGACACAGACCATGTCAAAAACAAAGCAACGAACCGAGGTACGAAAGGAGCGAAAAGAGCCTCGATGATTCAACAGAGTTCATAACCAATAGAAAACCAGCATTTTATGAAGAGAAAAACAAGGCAAAGAAGAACAAACACCATGTTTGTCCATTCTGTCATAGAGTTTTTAAGAATGGTCAGGCACTTGGTGGTCACAAAAGGTCTCATTTTATCGGTAGCCATCGTAATAATATCGATCTGATTCCAGCCATGAAACCTGATTTGCTTGATCTCAATCTTCCTGCTCCTGAGGAAGATGAACAAGGCATGAATGATGCATTTCTTCCTTCAAAGATCATGTGAGTGTTTTGTTATATGAGTTGTTTAAAGGAATTCAAATTTTCATAGAAATAAACAAATATGAATACAGTATTCATGTTATATTATAATTTGGATTGGTGGCTCGTCAATGTATAAGGTAAGGATAGATTTACAAGCGGTGTTTTATGTGGAATTTGGCTATTTGGGGGCGTCGAAATATTTTACACTTGAAAAGGGAATGAGATGTAGAGATTTAATGGATAATATTTCATTAATGTCTTTCTATGTGTTGAAGATAGAGGCAAAAGATTCTATATTGAAGTTATATAAATGTCTTAGCTATATTTTGTTGTTTTATACTATATTTTTTATAAAAAACTTACTTTAAAAATGTTCATTATTATTAATAATCATGATAATTTACATAAATTGTTATTACTAATTTCAAACTAAAACAATCTTTAATGCATCATCTTAGCCTATGTTATGTACGCATTTTTAGAATGCATTTTACCCCGTAGAATGCATTATCATTTGTGTTACAGAACATGATCGCATTTAAGTTCTCGTTTTACACAAAATGCGTTTTCGGATGAATATTTTTGCTTTCAATGCAAAATCTAATGGGAGGCCGGATCTGCATTTCAAAACACATTATACATTTCAGAATTACATTTCTGTCCCTGAAACCCTAATGTTGCTTGAAATTCCAATTGGTTTTTTCATTTTCCTCTCACGATAGCAAACTCCGATGGAGGCATCTTCCCATTCACTCTTGATAATCGATGGAAACCTCGAGGGTGCATAATCGAATCTCTAATTGCTTGTGTTCTCATTCTAGTTGGGTTTATCGATTTGAGGTAAAAGGTGGTTTCCTTATCTTCTTCATTGTTCACCTCATTTTCATGGTTAAGCTTTAGGTTTCGTGAATCTTGGCTAGCATTTTGTCATATAATGAGTTATCAGATTCAGAGGATATCAAGCTACCAAGCTTTGAAACAATCAATCCCTCATCACATTTATCGAGCTTATTTTTATCAGTCAAAAGCCTCTTTTGTGATTTCAAACTTTGCCTTGAATTGTTTTCCTCCATAGAATAGTGTTCCAAATCAATCAGGGGAAGTTTTTTGGACGAGAGAAGGGAGTTGAGCTAGCGAAGACCATGCTCTTTTGTTAAGTTAGTTAGTTGATAGTATAATTTGGTGACTACCCTTATGTCTGGTTAACATTTATTGTTCTTAAACGTGAAAGTAGGCTAATTTGGTGAAATAATGGACGACACTTCCTTTTATGATTTATCTGAAAGGGATAACAGGGTCTAATAAGTCTCGTGTTTTGAGAATAATAGATTGGGATCCCACCTTTGATCTCGTGTTTTAATTATGTTTAGAGTTTTAAATTATCTTCGCTTTCAATGACTACAACTCTTATGAGCTACTTTGTTAGTCGTGAGAGACAAAAGTTTTGTCACAAAACAGCAAAACTCATTTTATTTTTTAGGACCGCTTGTGCTGCCGTTGAATGATGAATTCTCATGTGACTTATATCTGTTTCTTATATCTCCCACTATTAGAGATTACTTTTCTATTTGAAAATCACTTTCATATGCATGTTATTACTTAAATCCGTTGATTGTTTGGAATAATGATGTAATTTTGGGATGTTGTTTCTTTTAACATCGCCATTGATTGTTTGGAATAATGATGATAATGATTTGCAGGTTTAATATTTTACATATCAAATGGAATCCAATGTTTCAAATGAAAAAAAGAAAGCTATGCTTGTGACACAAAAAAGCTCATTAGACTGATTCCCGCATTGAAATGTACATCATGATTTGTATAGATGAGTTGAAAGTTGGAAATAGACCCACAACATCCTTCAACAAGGTTGGATGAGATAATATTGTTACCAAGTTCAACAAAGAAACAAGTTGCACATATAATTTGCAACAGATCAAGAACAACTATAGAGATCTCCAGACCGAGTAGACATTGTGGAAAAAGTTATATACAAGAATTGGTGTTGTTTGGGATAAAATGACAAATATATTGCGAGCCGATAACGATTGGTGGATGATAAAATCAAGATAATTAACATACATTTACTTAATATGCATGGTTAAATAGTAATGTTATTGCATTGAATTTATCATAATATTTTATATGTAGAGATGTCTCGCTGCAAAAACCTTTAGACATAAAGGATCATTGCTACCGCCAATGCAAGAACAATTGTTTGTTTAAATTATAGCCGAAGGAGCTCACTGTTACACACCAAGTTCATGTATATTACCGCCTGATATTGTCCGGGGGTTATTTATGTAATTATGACACCCCGGGGCTCGTCTGACGTGGTTAAATGATATTTTTGATCTTTTATTATATTTATTGAGTAATGTAATTTCGGGGGTAGTCTCGTAATTTGGGGATACCAGGCCCACGTATGGGGATTTTGATGGTGTTTTGAGCTGTTTTGGATGATTTCGGTCGGAAATGATGCTAGGGGTATTTTCATAATTTGGCACTCGGAAAGCTCGTTGGCGACCTAAGGTGATATTTTTGGCTATATCCTAAGCATTTGGAGACAATGAACTGGTAAAGAATATTCCCGGATATTTTCTCGACATTACGTGCTACTAGTGTTCAACCGGGGTGCATTCTCGAAGTTCCGGAGTGCTGTGACACTTATTCCGGATTAATTGGATATTTCCTAAATGAGTTGGGCTAATTTGACTAAGATTGAGCTTTTGGACCTTAAGTTGACTTATTGAGCCAAGTTTTTTTATAAATACAAGACCCTAGGCCCCAAAAAAGAGTTCAGACTCTTGACACGCTTCCCAAAGTTCCCGTTTTCGCGAGTTTATAACCAAGTCAAAACTTTTTGTACAAAAATTCGTGAGAATCTTACTCAAGCCCCTAACTCGCAACTTTTCGCTCAAAAAGTCGCGAGAGCATGTATGCATGGTTGTAGTCACGAGTTTTCGTCGACTTGCCCCTCACTTGCGACATTTTGTTCCATCCGCGAGATTTCGCATGCAGGAGTCGCGAGTTTTCGTCCATGTAGTCACGACATTATGTCGAAATGTCGCGACCAGCACCCATTCGCGAGATTTCGTGCAAAAAGTCGCGACCCCCCCATCTCAGGCGCAATGGAGTGGATTCGATTATTTCTCGTACCGTTTTCATTCGGATTATCATTATTCTTTGATTGTACTTGTATATTTTCATTATCATAGTGAAAACCAAGGTAGAGCTTCGCTCTCCCGAGGACGTAAGCTCACACATTGTGGGCCCAACCTCGTATATCGCTCGTGTCCCCACAATAATTGAACTCAAAACTATATAAGAAATTGACTGATCATAAACAAACGCTCTAAAATATCTTTAGACGAGATCACCGCCATGATTGGAAGATGTGAACTTTGAATTTAAAGAATTTAGTCATGGCACGGAGCAAGTTAATGACAAGACATCTTTTGATCATATCGATACAATGTTGAGTACTGAAGACATTGGTTGCCATTCTTCCACAAAAAAATAGCATTTACTCAAAACGAAGACGAACTGGGCGTGGTAGCAATTGCGACAAGATCACCGCTTCCATCCAACGTTTGACTGAAATTTCAGAGTTAGATCATCAAGAAGTATTAGGTATGATAGAATATAATATCAAACGATGTATAGAAGTTCTATATTTCATACCCGGTATATTAGCTGGTGGTCCATTCTTTTGTCAGGTCTTGAAGTTATTCACAAAACGTTCTTATTGTGAAATTTTCATATTGATTCATGATGATGCTACTCGTTTAGTTTGGCTTGAGTCATATGTCAATGACAAAGTTTCTTAGAACTCATCACGTTGCTCCGATGCCCCATCACCGAAGAAATGAAAGGGTTGGTACTCTATAATGCTATGAAGTTTTTGTGTTTTTGAAAACAATTGTCGATGTTGAATTTGTGCTTGATGTTGGATGTTTTCTTTTTGTTACATGTTGAATGTTTTCTTATGAATACCTTGAAACAAACTCGCATTTGATATTCAATAGAATTGATAACTTGAAAGAACACAATTTTCCTAGGATCCGTGAAACAAATACACATTTACTATTCAATACATTTAAACAAACACAATTTCTATGGGATCTGTGAAAGAAACACACATTTACTATTTAATACATTTAAACAAACACAATTTCCCCGTGATCCGTGAAAGAAATACAAAAATATTATATAAAATGTAATTGTCATGGGTTGTTTTCAAACATTCTTCTCTACAATGAGTTCATCTTCATCTCCTTTCAACCATGATGCCTCTAGTGATGAAGAAGAAGAACGATTTTCATGCATTCGCTAAAATGTCTGAAAGAGTAAGGAGGCTATTGCGAGAGTTGCGGCGTACCATATTCGATTTATGGTAAAACAAACAATACATGAGCGACTAGCTTGTGGGTGGGCAATACTTCTGTCGATATTGAACGGACATGATAAGGGTATATAGATATCTAAGAATGAATACATCGACTTTTTTACGCTTCTGTGCCATACTTGTGAATGAATTTGGTTTGTAGAGAAGAAAATACATAATCATCGAAGAGGAGATTCCTGTGTTTCTTATGATAACAGGAAAAACACAAGACAATAGAGATATGTAAGAGTTTTTCCAACGAGGAGCAGATACGGTTCACACATTTTTTCACATTGTCCTTAATGCATGTCTTAGGATGGCAACAAAATGGGTTACACCAGCTGAAGATTGCTATGAGGTACATCTTTATATAGAGTTAAATTTCAAGTATTATTCATATTTCAAAGATGTAATAGAAGCTATCGATGGAACCCACGTTGTGGCTTCTATACTAGACCGTGACCAAGTTCGTTTCATAGGAAGAAAAGACGAACCAACACAAAATGTTCTTGCTGTTTGTGACTTTAACATGCGTTTTGTTTTTGTATGGCTGGATCTGAAGGAATTACACATGATAATATGATATTTTCCCAATGTCTTGAAGACGATGCATATCATTTTCCTAAACCACCCGAAGGTATGTGATTAATGCATAACTTCGCATAGATATAGAATTCTTATTCATTTGTTTGTTTTACAGGAAAATATTATTTTGTTGATACGGGGTTCGCCAATACTATGAGTTATTTACCATATGCCTGAATTTCGTAGTGCTCATGGATATAATAGTCCAAATGAATTATTTAATCACAATCATTCATCTATTGGGATGGTTATTGAAAGGTCGTTCGGTGTATGGAAAAAACGTTTTCATATTCGGGATTATATGCCACACAACCTGAAATTCAAAAATCAAGTATCTTTAATTCATGCAACCATGGCCATAGATAATTTCCTTGGTCATGTAGATGCTAGCGATGATGGGTCAAGTTTGGATAAATCCGATAAAAATAAGAATGATAGAATTGATCTAACTAGTGAGGATCTGAAGAATCAGAAAATTATCATTCTGATGTTATTATGGAGATGACAAGGGATAAAATTTGTGAAACATTATCGAGAATGCATCGTGGTGGAGTCGGATAATCTGGACGACGTGGCTTATAAATTTATGTAGTTTCCATTATTATTTGAATTTGTATTGTATTTGGAATATTTCAAATTTAGTTATTTCATATATAATCTTATTCATAAATAAAAGGGTAATAATACCATTTATTACTTAAAATGCATTTTACATCTAACTTTTTACAGAACATCATTCTCATTCTACGATTCCATTTATAAATTACATAACACTAAATGCATTCTTGATCTGTGTCCACATTATGAAAACACATTCTCAAACTGCATTTTAAATCTCAAAACACATGCAGAACATACCATTAGTCTTATCATGGAATGCTTTTTAAGTGAAAAGAATGGTTTGTTATTCTCATATCTATAAACTTTTGTTCAAAAAAATAGTATTATTTTATGAGTGATATTTGTAATGCTTTCGAACTTTTAAATAATGTAAATGCGAGTTGATTGTTGAACGTCAACTTTTTAAAGTTGTAAACATTATACTCTCAAAGTTTAATAATAGTGCAATTGACCATCGAAATTCAAAAAACATTTATATTTAACTCTAATATTCGTTAATCTTTTAAATGCATGTATATTTTGCATTTGATCTTAACATTAAAAAAGATAATAATTTGTTTGCAAACTTTGAAAATTTTAAAATAACACAAAAATTGTCAAACAACTCAAAAAATCGAAAACCATTAAAATTTATGGGGTGAAGACTTAATTTTCTCATTATTATATTATACATTTTAGTAGTATATTTTTGTCCAGAAAATTAGCTGCCAATTGCAACGGTCACCAAATTGGGAGAGATGGACCCCCGCGGCCCATGCCAAAGCACAAGTTCGGCCCAGTTAGCCCACCAATTCTTCAAGAGGGGTCATCATCGTTGGGCCGGAAAGGGTGCCCACATCTAGCTAACAGTAAAGTAATAAATAATAGTTATTATTATTATTTTATATGTATGTTCATTCCCATTCCTAATTTCCCATCATTGTCATTTCTCCCTAATTCTAATGAATTTCCATTAATCTATATCATTAAATAATATAAAATGTTGATATTTGTTGTGAATTAGTGACTAATATTGAAGATATGAACATCAATACTTTCATATTTTATTGAAAAATATTGTTCACATATTCGACATACCGTGTTCGAATCTCTAACCAAAAACTTTGTTTTAATTGTATTAAAAATTTAGCCTACTCCACATAGTGATATTCAAGAGTTGCATACAATTAGTATAACAGTTTAAAGGTATAAAAATAGGGTTAAAACCAATGATAAGTCACATAATAACTCTTGTGGTCCTTTTAGGTGACTTTTTTTGTAATATAGAAAGAAAATAAGTGTTTTGTTACGGAAATATAATGAAGATTTGTTATATTGTTTAAATGATTGTCTTACTCTTTTATTCTAAAGGAGATTTGTTGAAGAAGAAGAGATCATCAATTCGTACCTAATCCAGTTTAAACACAATGAATTAATGCGAGTTACCATCTAGAGATTGCTTTATGTGTTTTTGAGATTGTTTTATTAAGATATGTGTTTTTTGCAAAATATTAACAATAAAGACAAACTTTCCTTCTGTATTGAGGCTTAACTCATGTAGTACTTACCTTTTGTTATTGTTTCTTTTTAGGGTTCCAATTGTCATCGGATTTTAATCACAATTAAAAAGAATCGGTTTTTAGATTTGTCATTTGTGAAGACAACCTTAAATACAAAAATTAGAAAGGACACATGTGATTTAACATGGAAAACCCCAAAAAAAGAGGGAAAAACCATAGTGTCGAGAGCGAATTATCTGCGACTTATTTACTAAATAACGAATTGGCAATACAATAGTGATCAAACTTAACGATAAGGAAAATAAGGAGAAGATGACAAGAAAAATGAACATCATCAGCGTACGATAAGAAGAATGGTCTACTTTTGATCTCCAAATCTTCCTCTTTATATAAAGGTAGATTGTTAACTTTCCTTCATTATTTCGCGCCAACTTCATTACCAGATCCCTTAGAATAGACAAGTTTCCTTAATACGCGCGCTTGCCTTAAATAAAGTTTTTTTTCCTTCGAATCTTAGTCATCATCCACGTGACAAGACCGATCCAGGGTGAAGGGTACCGGTCCAAGGGACCGATCCAACACTTAGTAATTTCAGCAATCTTGATTTCCATATGGATCTGATTTGACTGAGCCCGATTCAATTGGTCATAGATCTCAATTTCATCCAATAAGGCTTGCTTTTCAACTTAGGGCTGATCTTTCTGCATGGGTTACGGCCTTTACATGATATCCGGTCATATGGTTCCAATCCCTAGCCCCTTGGATTTCTTTGTAGTAATGAGAGTTGCAACCGAAAGGCAATCATATGTAGAACCCAACTTCAAGATGAACATCGCTTAGGACCGAATCAATGTTTGGACAATAAACAACATTACTAGGACCCAACGGAAACTTAGAGAAATCTTTACCTTCTTGACTCCATAAAGGCAGCAGGGGGACTGATCCGCTAACTAATGATGGGTGCCATGCTCTTTGAAATGCACCCAATGTCATCTCAGCCACAACATTCCCTATTAGTGCCTCCAGATCCCTATTGGGAAAGTAGAAAGGAGTTAATGGGTTGGGGCACATTACCATTGTCGCCAATAGTAGTATTCGTCGCCATGCCTTTGTGATTTCTTGCTAGGTAGAGACCTCAATGGGTATTCCACATGTCGTTCCCATTAACGGTGCCAAATTGTTATGATTTCTTTTTAAGGGTATCAACAGTCATCGGATTGTGATCACAATTAATGAACAAGAACCAGTTTTTAGATTTATTATTTGTGGAGACAACTTTAAATACAAAAAATAGAAAGGACATATGAAATTTTAGTGTGGAAAACCATAAAAGAAAGAGGAAAAAACCACAGTTCGACAGGTAATCCTTTGCGACTAATTCACTAAATAACGAATTAGCAATACAATAGTGATCCGGCTTAACAATAAGCAAAATAGGGAAAATAAGGAGAAGATGACAAGAAAAATGAACAACAATAGTGTACGACAAGAAGAATGACCTCCTTTTGATCTCCAAATCGTCCTCTTTATATAGAGGTGGATTGTCAACTTTCCTTTTTTATTTCACGTCAATTCTGTTACGAGATTCCTTAGAATAGACAAGTTCCCTTAATACACACGCTTGGCTTGAATTCATTTATTTCATTTGAATTATAGTCAACATCCACATGGCAGGATCGATCCAGGGTGGAGGTTACCGGTCTAAGCTATAGATCCAACACTTACTAATTTCAGCAATCTTGATTTCCATATGTATGAGGCATTGCAATGTTAATGAATTATATGAGATGTGTTGGTATTAGAAACTCAAGACCATGTTGTACATATTTTAGCTAGGTGACTTTATTTATTGGAAGACCAAGAACCTTCAACTTTGATTACACATAATATTAGGCCTGAATAAGAGATAAACATGAAAAAAGGAGGAGCAAAACGTGAGGAAGCAAGAGCAAAATACAGCAAAGGGAGGAGGAAATTTTAGCAATACAATTCTATGAATTGGTGATTTTGGAAGAAATTATCCGACTTATGGCTGTTTGATGGTAACATAGGGTTGTATAAGAGGTGTGAGAAGTTGAATAGAGGTGGAAATCACCAGAATTAAAGAGGGTATGCGGTATGATAGAGTGTGAAATGGCTAGAACAAATATTTTTTCTGGTACTGTTTTGTTTGTGTTTATGGTAAAATCTCTATATGGTTATCTTCGTTTCCCTGTCTATTTTTGGATGCAAAATGAATTTCATGAATACATGTAATGAACATGAAATTATAATAGTTGTTTCAAAATAGCGCTCAGCAGAATGTCTTTCTGCTAGATGCAATTTTGTGCTGTTTTTAATGAATAAATTGGAACAATTGGGAAGTCCGATTTGATTTATGTTTTCTCTATGTTGTACCCCTGTGAATCAGCTTTTATATGCATATTTTTATATGAATTTTGGAGGTCTTTTGGACTATCAAAATAGATATGGTGTAAGATGATATGTAACTGATTTTATGGCATAGTTTGCTGTTTTTTTGTATTTTCTTTACTGGTTGTGTTAAGATTCGAGGGAGTGTGAAAGCACACCCCTAACAACATGGTTACTCCATGGTTTTAGCTGAAAAACAAGTTTACTTATGCCAACACTTTGGTGGTAGAAGCCAACCAAGAGGGCTCATATGAAATGTGAAACTCTTAGAACTTAAATGAGTTGATTGCTCTCTCATTCCATTTTCCAGAAAGTTAAATTGATATATTGATGAATCTCTGGCCTAATGTAATCCTAAAGCAGAGGGTTAGAGCGGGTGCCAGACCTGCCATGCTGGTTTAAGAACATTGAAATTTGTATTGGGGCTATAACAACTTCTTTGACATACATGTCTGTATTGCATTCTATTTCTTTGTTTATTCTTTTATATTACATGTTTTGGTGCTATTTGGTTGCTATTTTACGTATTTCAGATTCTTGACCCCTAAACAAAATATTCAAGGGATGATGTAGAGATGTATGTGTGTTATTTAGGTGCTGCCAAACATATGACAAAAAATTTATCATGTTTTGTGACTAGTTGTTATGTAGTATATGAAATGCTTTTTTACATAAACTTTTGATTTATATAATATTCTTTCGTGAAGTTAAATGTTGATTTGAATGGTAATTAAGTTGATTATATCTAGAAATTAATTATAGCAAATATGACATTGGACTCTTTATTTTTAGAGTGTGACATCATGTTTTTCCTAGATTGCAACTTTTATTAGGAAGGCATGACAATATGGATTTGATCTGTCTGAGTCCAATTCAATTGGACTTAAATCTCAAGTTCATCCAATAAGGCCTGTTTTTTTGCATGAGCTGCAACTTTTACGTGATACCCGATCCTATGGTTTCAATTGCTTCTTTTATAATCATTCTATATGCTTTTTACAATCTTTTTGTAAGTTTCATTTCTTCTTGTAGAAGTAACGAATACTATTCATTTTAGTCTTGGTGTTCGAAAACGCATGATACTTTGGCATCTAATTCCCCTTTGACATCTTTTGTTCATTTATGAGATTGACCCTCTGAATTCCTTGATTATTAAGTCTTTTCTCCTCTTAAACTAATATGAATTACAATTCCTAAACATTTCACTTGTATTTATTGGAATTGTAAGTAATCTAAAATGATCAATATTGAATAGGTAAAAAAATTCATGATCAATTGCACTAGAAAATTCATTCACCATCATTGCATAACATCAAGTCTTTTCAGAATGCATAGCATAACAACCATCAAAATTCATTTAGACAATGTTCCCATATAAGTTTTGACAACATATTGTCACTACTAAGAATCCGACTTTGACTCTCAGTTTTCAACAATATCATTGCATAACATCAAGTCATTTCATAAATTTTGTATCACTCTCAGTTTTTGAGAATTATGGTTTAATATTATATACCATAATCATTGTCAATGTCATTAACATTAAACTTAACTGGTATTATACATCGGTACTTGACTTTGTAAATATGAACTTATCACCACCTAATAAAGTAGTGTAAAGGTAATGTACGCCTAAGTGGTACATATTTTGTTCATATAAATCAACATAATTCAACACATTAAACTTCATATACATATGACGTGTTGCAAAAGAATAAAAAATATTAAACAAACTCTTTATATGTATGAAGTTCTTCTTTGTGTAATACTAAAATACAAAAAATATATTAGAATAAAAATAATTGATCATTCTATTAATATATAAATTTAAATCATACTCAATAATTTTATCTTAAAATACCTTTAATAATATGGATCACAAAATTAACCTATAGGATAGGTTCAATTATGTGAACAACAAAACATAAAAAATGTTTAGATGTGTAAAACATAATAAACAATTTAGTGACAAACAATGTGAACTTAAATTGGAAATCAATAGCCACTTATTTGCGGAAAAACAATCATTAATAATTTAAATCAAACATGAGTGTAATCTTTTAAGAACTAGTTTTTCTAATCAATTACATTATAAATATAAATAATACACACATACAATAAGCCTTTAGAAAATAATTTAATCAAAATTTAAATAACACCAAAAGTTATCATGATTTCATAACATATTAAAAATGCAAATAACCTAAAAGCTATAAGCTCGAGCCATGTACTAAGACTTTTGGGCACCAAATTCATGTCGTGGAGATACACTACATATTCTTCGAGGAGCCATAATTTACTTTACCAACTATGGCATACTTAGATACTTTCCTCATGGATCGATACTTTCCTCAACTTCTACGTAGATTGGGTTCTAAATTTAATAACATCAATATGTGGCATTTCATGCCTTATGAGTAACTCAACTTATACCACACCAATTAGCACCCGAGAAATCAATTTGTATGCTAACAGCTTAACCACAATTTTAAACACGGCTCGGACGGTTCATCCAACCATTTCAAATGGGCCGGAACATAGGTGAGGACACAGGTAGATTTAGGACAAAAATAAGTTGCACAAAAAATAGTACTAAGTGTTCAAACGGGCCAAGCTCGGGTTTGTTACAAAAACTGATTATTTAAAATCTTTTATGCTAGTTAATGTGGCTGACATTATTATGCTTCTAGTAAATAGGTGATTCAATATTTTTAAGAGTTATTTTGTGAATGAAATTTTAAGAATTTGGCTTCTTGAATTTTCTTGTTTATAATTGTATTTTTTTCTTTAACAAACTAGTTCAACTCGCATTACTAAAAGTAGGAGCCTAACAACATCTTCTAAATTAATAAGGTTTACTAATTAATTACAAGGCCATTTTTGTTATTTTGGGTTTTTATGTACCAATCACAAGGTTTTAATAGTTCCCATAACCTAATAATTATGAATATATGCATCAATGATACAACCACCAAATCCAAAAAATGAAATGTATCTGATAACTCACTTTAGACCACACAAAATTGGTGAATTTAATATGCCAAGCACCTATCCCTATCCCTATCCCTATCCCTGTCATCTATCTACTACTACTAAATGGTGCTTTATGTGTGTACCAATCACAAGGCCATTTTTGTCATTTCTTGTTTTGGTGAACTCAAAAGAAATGATATGTATTGGAATACCTCACTTACACCTAGGGTGTATAAACGCTTGAAATTGACAAAATTGGGTTTGTGTTCCAAAACTAAAAGAATTATAATTTGAGGTTCCGTTCCATTGAAGTTTGAATTTATGTTTCGAATCATTTTAAAAACTATATATTTTTAATATATATGTAATACTATTATGAATATTATGTTAAAAAAAGATATCTTATAATATTATTGCTTCTCGAAACGATGTGATTCGTTAGAAAGTTTGAGGTTGTAGTTATGGTATGTAAAGAGTTCAAACTCCCACCGAGCTTGGCTCGATTCAAAACAATCGAGTTTTAATTGTTTCTTTGACCAGCTCGACTCGAAAGGTTCCCGAAACAACTCGTTTCATTTACGCCCCTACTAACACCATATATATTATAGTCGCTAAATCATTTTGTATGCTAACCATCTAACCTTGTCATATGTACTACTACTAAATGATCCTTTAGCTGTATGATCGATCTCAAGACCATTTTTTTCATTTTCAGTCTGGGTGTACCAATTAAGTTGTCCTTTTCTTGTTTCACATTATCTAGAATTCAAAATGTTCTTGGGTCCATTTTTCTTCATTGTTCCATGTTTGTCATCTTAGAATTATTGAGAATAAATATATGATTGAATTTAACAATTACATTGATCCGTAAGAATCAATTAAATCTCACAATAAAATAAAATAGTCAAGTAGATCCTTAAATCCGATGATCTTCAAATCAATATGTATTTCATGAAAAATTTATTTAGTTTTCCCACTAAGTCAATCTACGGATTGCATATAGAATATATCTTAAAAAGTAAGTATGACCATATTTTTGTCATTTTGTGTACTAATCACGATGTCTTTTTGTCGTTTCACATTATTTAATAATACAAAATGTTGTTGGGTCCAGCTTTGTCTCTTCTTCCATGTTTGGCAATTTTTTTGTATTTATGCTAAAATTTCTGCTTTATTTCTATTATATATAGAGATGTCTTAGGCATATATTAGTGAAAATAATTAGGCAAAGAAAAACATAAATGCCGATCAATAAATGTGGTAGTTTTGAGGTTGAACGCACTTCCATGATTTACAAGCCACCACGATGGGATTTTGCGTATCTTCAGTCAGTTAGTAGCAAATTCTTGGTACATGCATTTTCTTTTTCTTCACTTGGCTTTTGAATGATAATAATCATAAATATTTTTGTGTAGGGAGATGGATATTCCGTGAGAGTTCGTGAGCTCAAAGATCAAGTGAAGATGTTGAACCAAAAAATAGAAATCATTGAAAAATTGGAATTTGTGGATAGGTTAAATATGCTTGGGATTTCATATTTATTCGTTTGAGAAATTGATAGATTCTTGAGTGATTTATATGAGCAGAAGTATTATCACAAGTCAGAAATGAAGGGAAGAAATCTATATCCTACGTCCCTTGAATATAGACGGCTTAAACAACATGGATTCAGTATTTCTCAAGATACATTATATCTCACTATTTCTCTATGTCTATGTTGTAGCTAACATAAAGTGTCAACTTTACAGAGGTATTTGATTGTTTCATACATGAAAACGGCGAGTTCGATCTGAATTTGATCATGTTGAGTAGAACCCCAAATTTCTACGTGGCGATCGACGGACTGCAGGTCACAGGCGATTGACGGACTATAGGTCGGGTGCGATCGATGGGACTGCAGGTCGACGGGTATGATCGACGGGACTGCAGAGGTGATTGACGGACTGTAGGTCGAGCCATGTGATCGACGGACTACATGTCCAGACAGAAGATCGACAAACTGCAAGTCAAGACAGGCGATCGACAAACTGCAAGTCAAGACAGCCGATCGACAGATTGCAGGTCGACACAGAATGGAAAATATGCATGGTCGACATGATGGCGTTCTCACAAGTTCCAGCCTTAGAGCAGATGAAGACTTCGGTGGCAGCTACCCCATCGTCAGCCGAAGACAAGATACCGAGCTGGGGTCAGAAGTAAAGGAAGATATCGAACGGTATTGGATGGTCTGATACCGACCGGTAGTCAGAAGGGAGAAATGGGCCTTAAACCTAAGCCCATTTCCATACGTGTATTTATACACAACCAGCCGCACTTAATGCAGCACCATCATCACCACCACAGGCAGAGAATCATTAGGGGGAAAACGCAGAAGAGCACGGGAGAAACAGTAAAGTTTGCAAAGGAGTTTTGCAGAAATAATCTTTATTTTTTGTTGCTCGATATCAGTGTTTTAAGAATGAGATAGTTCTTGAACTGTATCTGTTGTTTATTTAGTGATAGTGAATTGACCGGTGTTGGTCCGCGGTTTTCTCCTGGTACTCGGGTTCCACGTAAAAGTTTTTGGTGTCTATTCCATTCTGCCGTGTGTGTACGTTTGAGTTCCAACGGAAAAGTAATCGGTAAAGAATCGGTAAAATCCATTTTAAGCTAACAGATCAATGACACTAAAGGATTGTTAGAGCTCTATGATGCCTCATTCTTATCCATAGAAGGCGAGGAAGTCTTGGATCTCGCCAAAGAATTCGCATCAATTGCATTGCGAAAGAAACTGGAGGATGGGTTTTGTGTTCATGATAAGTCCTCATCGCTTGATCTTTTGGTACGTCATTCGCTTGAGATGCCATTACATTGGAGACCTCAGAGGATAAATTCCATGTAGTTTGTTGAATTCTATGAAAATAGAGGATGTGATGATATGAATCCTAAAGTTCTTGAGCTTGTGAAACTCGACTTCAACATCCTTCAGGCACAACATCAGCAAGAACTCAACCACGTCTCTAGGTAAGTGAGAATTTCTTTTTTTGCTTCTGAAGAGAAATTTCATTTGAAATGTGTTCTTACATCTTTATATTGATGGTGGAACCAAAGATGCATGGCAAAAAAACTTCCATTTGTGAGAGATAGAATTGTGGAAGCTTATGTCTTTACAGTTGGATTGGTGGTTCAACCTCAATATGGATTCATGAGGATCATGGCTAGTAAAATGAATACTCAAATAATGACACTCGATGATATTTTTGATGCTTATGGAACTATCGAAGAGTTACTCCTATTCCATAAAATCATCCAAAGGTTGTTAGAACATATCTCTTAATAATTTATTTTCTCAATTTCCTTTTATCCAATATCCTTTTATGTTATGCGAGTTGGGACATGAAAGAAATCAACTAACTTACGATTTTCATGCAAACATGCTTCAAAGAATTAGACAACTTCATTGAGGAGATGTCAGAGTATGCTATGAGAGAAAAGGAATTTCTCATCACCTCATTTCTTAGAAAAACAGTAAAACCATTATATAATCCATGTCATTAAAGCATATAGAATTTCATATGAGAGTATAAATCAACTATTAAATGACTTGGCACATCAACTAGAGCATGATCCTACCACTATAAATGTTAGATTTCTTAATGATTTTTTTGGTGTTTGATAATTTTTCTCATCTCTTGTTTATCTAACTAGAGCGTGCATTATTTCATAGTTAAAATTTGCTCGTAAATTGCTAATAGAATGTTTTTTGTAGGTGAAAGATGTATGTACATCATACATGCAAGAAGCTGAGTGGTATTCAATAGGTCATACCCCAAATGTAGAGGAATACATGAAAAATGGATGGATGTCAGCGTCCATTAATATGGTGTTATCAAACTTGTACCTTCTTGTAGCAAATCCCATACACATGGATGTAGTTCAAGACTTACATAAGATTCATGATATAGTGCGATATTCTGGAATCCTTACTCGCCTTGCAAGCGATCTTGGGACGTCATCCGTTCGTATCCTTAAGATAGTGTTTTTACTATAAATGCTTAATGTTTATTTGTATCATTTGGCCGAATCTATGATGAGATAAAACGGGGGGATGTATCCAAATATGTCCAGTGTAACATACATGAAATGGGGGTTTCCATTGATGAGGCACGAGATCATACAAAAGGTGTATTGCAGGAGACAATGAAGAAGATAAATGAGGAACTAGTGATTACAGATTCCCCATTGACGAAGGAATTTATCTAAGTTTTTCTCGGAATGGTGAGAATAATCTTGTTTTTGTATCATGAAGGTGATGCTTATGTATACATCTTCAATTGAAAGGTGTATTATGGATATATTATTTGAATCTATTCCTTGAAGAGGAGCTTATTGTGTTAATGTATATTTATTGTATTCAATGATTATCATATACCTTAAATATTTTAAATATTAGAGTTCTAATAAAATAAGAATAGTTGGATCATAATGCTTTACAAATTGAGTTTATTTGGTTTGACATTTTAAAATTGAAGTATGGTAAGTTGTGAGGATGTGTGTTGGGATATATTATCATGAATTTGTAAATATGTTTAGTGAGAAAATGATGTGTTTGGTCCCAAAAGTTTCGATAATTTGATAAAATTGGTCCCCAAAGTTTTAAATGGCAAATTTAATTCACAAAGTTTGATTAATTTGGCAAATTGAATCGCTAAAGTTTAACAATTTGGCAAATTAAATCATCAAAGTTCAACATTTAAACAATACTAGTCCCCAAACTTTAAAGTTGGCAATACTGGTACCCAAAGTATACACATAGTAATAAGTATGGTCTCCAAAGTTTTTGAATTTGGGCAAAATCGATCCCCACTTAATCATAACGCCGTTAGTTTTACCATTAGGGTCATACCCGTGAAGCCGACCCGACACGACCGACCCGAAAAATTAAATTTAAAAATTTAAAATTAATTTTTTTAAAACAATTAATTTTTTAAAAAAATATATTAATTTTTTTAAAAAAATATATTTATTTTTTTAAAAAAAATATATTACTTTTTTTTAAAAAATATATTTATTTTTTAAAAAAATAAAATTAGTTTTTTTAAAAAACTATTTAGTTTCTAAAAAAACATATATGGGTCGGTATTTTGACCGATATCGCGATACCAGGTTTAATCTGAAAATTAAATATTTACAAATACACTTATAAAAATACCGAAACAGTCAATATATAAATTGTGTCAATATATTAATTTTCGAAAATCGATTAATATATTTGTATGAGTATGTGTATGAGTATATTGATAATCAATATACTCCTACAAATATATTTGTCAAATTATAAATTTTCGAGAATCGATTTCGGAAATTGTCGGAAATATCGTTTATCGTATTTGTATATTCATACAAATATTGAAATCGTAAATATGTAAATTTCAAAAATTGATTAAATACCGAAAGCGTCAATATATTTGTTTGAGTATAAAAATATGATTAACGGTATTTGTATGATATTTCGGTATTTCCGACAAGTTCCGGTCTTAATAGTCATACTAGACGGGAACGAAATTCCGAACATGTATATTGGCCAGATCGGAAAAAATGTGGCGCAACCGATATTTTGAACGTCATCGAAACTTCTTTGTCAAACTATAAATTGTCGGAGTTTGTCAAAATAAATTTCGAGAAACAATTAAATGGAAACTTCAACAAATAAATCTCATCAAACATTAATAAACTTAAAGTGTTGACATTCGGAATACAAATTAGTATCCTTGTATTATGTTCGGTAGAAAATTATAAATTGTATATAACTCACGGTCTTCCCGAAAAAGTCAATGAGTCACCTTTGTAATTGTCTGAAATCGTCAAAATAAATTTCGAGAAACAATTAAATGAAAACTTCAATAAATAAATTTCATTAAACCAATGTTTTCAAATCGATCCGGACCTGTATGATCGGTACGGCCGGTAATTTTTTTTTTTTAAAAATATTTTTTTATTATTTCCGGGTCGACTCGAAAACCTGGTATCGGGCGGTACTAGTCAAAATACTGATGCTGCTTCGTTTTGGGCGTACCAGCCGGTATACCCTGCACGCCGGTATAAAAACATGACATTAAACATCAATAAACTTCAAGAATTTATATTCACAATACAAATTGATATCGTTGTAATATGTTTGGTCGAAAATTACAAATAAAATATAAGACTAATAACTTTTATAATTTATAAACATTAAAATGTATCGTAAAAATCATAAAAAAACATCATATTCTTTCGTTGGAGATTAAATTTGTCAAATTCTTAAAACTTTTGGGTACCAAATTAGCCATTCAAAAGTTTGGGGACTAAAGTTGTTAAATTGTACAAAGTTTGGGGACCATTAACTGCGTTAGTGATCAAATTTGCTAAAAACCCGAAACTTTGAGGACCAAATTTGCGTAATTTTCGTGTGGGGACCTAATTTGCCACAAATTACAATTTTGGGGACCAAGTATGACACACACACATAACTTTTGAAATAAGTTTTGCCAAAACAATAATTGTTTGGGGACTATTTTGCGTACATTAAACTTTGGGGGCTAGTTTTGCCAAAATTAGAAAGTTTAGGGACAAAAATTGCCAAAAAATCCAAATTTTGGGGAACAAAAATGTCTTCCACCCTATGTTTAGTAGTATTGTGGTATCATAGTCGTGATTTATGTAAAAATAATGAGTTTGTTTGGTTCTACAACTAGAATAGCAAAGAGGTAAGATGAGATATTCATATCGTGATTTTTTAACGCACACAAAAAAACAAATTGCAATGCATGCATTGAAAAAAAATTGTGATTTAAAAAATAACTAATTTACCATATTTCTAATAATTATATGATTATGTTTATTATATTTTATATACAATGATATATTAGTAATTTTACATAAATTACGATTAAGATACCACACTTTACCAAACAATTTTCTAATTCCACTATCATTATATATATATCACCTTGCCTCACCTAAATTTTGGGTTTGAGTTTCCACGCTAAATCTCGTGTCTTCCAATTTTCTTCATTTAAGTTTGGTTCTCATCGCATTAATTTGACCTGACCCCGAATAAAATGATTTCTTTTCTCCTCTTGAGGGAATTTCGCCAACAATTGGAGGTAGCTGTGGGGTGGTTACCGATTGTGGCGATGGAGGAATACTGAGTGATATTGAAGATATTTGATGGCGACGACTATCAAAATGGGAAGATGCATATTGAAGGAATTCTCCGACGGTATGATCTCGGAGTGGTTTTGAAGAAGGATAAACTGACGGAGATGACAAATGCCGAGTGGTCTAGAATCGACGAAAAGACTATCAGGTTCGTGGTGGAAACTTTAATGAGAAACGTTGGCTTCAATGTTTTTGATAAAACCACACGTACGAGATGATGAAGGTGATTAATGATATGTACGCAAAGCCTACATCAATAAATTTAGTTCACATTGAAAAGAAACTTTTTCACCTTGAAGATGACCGAAGGTGGTTTTGTTTCCAAAAACTTGAACGCGTTTAATAATCTTGTATCGATCAAGCACAAAATCAAGGATGATCAATTTGATGTCCTCTTACTTGGAACATTGCTGGAGAATTGGGGGACCACGGTCGACGTGATCAGTTGCAAACCGGGTATGTTCAAGTTTATCGACTTGCGGGATAGATTGATTAGTGAGGATGTGTGAAGATCCAATCCAGATTCTAATGACCCTGCTTCTTTGGCAACAAATTCGGATCGGTATAATAATCGATGGGGAAATGGTGGGCGTGATGATGATGACGATCGAGATGGTCAGTCATAGGGAAAGACTCGGGGGGAGTCTAATTTACTTGGTTAATCGGAGTGTTGGAATTGCAAAAAAGTGCCACTTGATGCAAGAGTGCAAGGAGAAATGAAGGAATTGATCGGCGTCGGTTGCCGAGATGGACGATGCACTAGTTGTATGCATTGAGAGTCCGATCGAGTCATGGGTATTTGACTCGGGAGATTCGTTTCACATTTTATCCGATCAAAAGTATATTCATTTATTTTGAGATTGAAAATCATGGAATAGTCTACTTGGCGACGGGAAAATGCTGAAAATGACCAGTCGAGGAGACATACCGACGACTTCTAACGGTCATAGTTGGTTGTTAGATGATGTAATTTATATTCCCGGACTTAAGAAGAATTTGATTTCGATTGACTAGCTTGTCCAAGGGATCGATGATCGCGGCAATGGGAGTTAAGTCTCGAAGTTTTTATGTTGAAATCGGCACCATGGGGGACCGATCGGTTCCACAACACACAAGACCGATCATTCGTATGCTTGTCAAAGGAGCGAAGGAGACCAAAGGGGCAAGACCAAGCGAGAACACATTCGTAATCGACACAAGGGTGATGAATCAGTAAAACCAACATTGTCGAGTGGGAGTGGAACCCCTATTAATGTAGATTGTTCGTAGAGGCCTTCATGAAAATTAATCGATGAGGAGATATGTGATAGTATGGTTGATTGGTCGGAAAGGTATCTTTGTATGGTCGATTAGATGTTAGATCATAATATAGGGGAATCGTTAGCTTCTGCAATTAGTCAATGGAGGGTGAGGAAAGCTCCCGAGCATTGAGAGTTTGCTCTGAAGGACGAGGCTGTGTCCTTGAAAGTCAAAACTTAAGTTTTGGGGAAGTTGACATGTTTTATCATTTCTTTTAAGTTAGGGCTAGGGCATGCTGTAACTTGGTTCACCATGTGATTTGGCGAACATGGACTTTCGAGGGTGGACAGTAACCTCGAAGATCGGAGGCGAGAGTTGTTCAAATCTAAATGGGCATCATGTCGATCCATAAGTGTTAGGAGGACTACCTAAGAAGAATGAAGCATCACCGAGCTTCACGTGGGAATTTTTTAGGAATAGAGGTCGATAGTAGTCAAAAGATTATTGTCGTTCTACGTGGAAGACCAATAAGAGAAACCTAACATGAAGTGGTGATGTTATAAGCTTGATTGATCTCATCAATTGATCAAGGATAACGATCTGATTATTGTGATGAGTCTATTTGATAGTGGTCGATTGGACTTGGATCTTGTTGCCTACATATATGGATAAAGATATAGACGTATCTTGTTAGATACATATATGAAATAAGATACAAGCCTATCTTTTTAGATACATATATGGAAGAAAATACATGTGTATCTTATTAGATCATATATGGAAGAAGATATAAAGTTAAATCTTGTTATCTAAATATATTGAAGATGTAATTAAAGATATGAATAGAGAATATTGCATAATATTCTGTGAAATATTCCCTAGATTAGATTCTCGTTTGGACTCTATAAATAGTGGAGCTAAGGAACAAAATTGTAATGAAATCAATCAAGGGCGTAAGATATTGTTCATCATTATTCTTGTGAATTTGAGTTCACGGTCGAGATTTATCGATCAAGTGGTTTTTCCGGATATTGGTTTTCAACACTAAAACTTGTGTCTTCTACTTTTCTTCATTTGCGTTTAGTTCTCATCACATTAATTAAATCTGAACTTGGATAACGAGAATTCTTTTCTCATTCGGAGGGAAATTTTCCCAACCGTCAATATTAGAATGACCAATATTTCTTATTTTTATCTTACTTTCTTGATATTTTAATATCATTCTAAAATGGAATGAAGATTGTAAAATAGATCTTCCATATTCTCTGGACTTGCTAGATTCAATTTTATTGTTTGTACGTGCTTAATGAATTTATAAAATATATCAAATGTAGAAAATGGGGTATTGCAACACTATAAAAGTATCAGAATGAGGTAGAAAGACTACAAATCATAAAACTACAAATTAGGAGAGGAATATTGAAGAACATATAATGAGTTTTAAACTTTAGGTTTTTTAAAATCTGATCTTATGATACGAAGAGTACAAGAATCCGAATAAGTTTGGCGATCGGTGAATCCTACTCCTGTTCATGACCCAAATACAAGAATCATGGTCTCATAGTTTAAAAGTAACGAGATCACGTAAGTTTGTGCACATATTAGATAAATTGTTGTGAAACCACAAATTAGAATATTAAATTAAAATGAGTGATACGCAAATTTGGTCCTGGTAGTTTCTAGTTTTGGCAATTTAGATCCTCATACTTTAACAATTGTGTCAAATTAAGTTTATAATATTTGTGTGGCAAAATTAGTCATCTTATTTTCTCACATTTGACAAATTTAGTCATCAATATTGTATATATGTGGCAAATTTGGTCCTTCAAATTTATAATTTGTGCAAGTGCAATTCTTCAACTTTGTTTATGACATATTTGGTTCTAGTAGTTTGATAAAATTGATAAATTTGGTCCCTGATGCCGTTAGCCCAAACTTTGGAAATCTTGGCGAAACTGTCGACGAAGGACCGTCACACGAAGGTCGATGAAAGGGGGCAGCGCAAAACTGATACCGGCACTGTGTGCTGCTACGGTTTTTTAGTTGACTCGAGAATTGAGTAATAATTAGCATACCCTTCTCCAAGATGAAATAACAGACGACACCACGGCCAAGGACGATGAGGCGAAGGATGAACGATGAAAACCCAATTCAATTTAAGTGCAAAGATTTTAACGTTCTTTAGGGTTTACAATGACCGATTTTGCCAATTTTTAAAAACTACGAATACCAATTTTGTCACGATGTGTAAATTAAAGGGACCGGTTTTGTTCAATTTAATTTGCATGACTAAATATGAACTTTGAGTACCGATTTTACCAAATGTCACAAATCATAAGTACCGATTTTGCCAAATGTTCAAAATTCAAGAATAGTAAAATGCTCAAAATAAACTTGAATAACTAAATTTACCAAAATGATGTCATTTTGGAGACATTTCCTCAAATTAAAATGAATGACAAACATGTCATTTTCTCAAATTAAAATATACATATCATTGTGTTTTTCATCATTTAAATATGGAAATAACGTTTAAAAATGATCATCTGGGGACATGTCTCTCAATTAACCGTCACTTGTTTGTAACTCTAATAGCATATTTTTTGCAAATCTATTAACAAACTAGATTTTCACTTTTGATTCATGTGTTCTAATATTATTTATGTATAGGAAATGAGAAATTGTCTAGACTCTAGACTCTAGAGGTTCCATCGAATCAGCCAACCAATCTAACCCCCATTATTGTTTCCGTACACACTGAAGACAAGAGCTCTAATGTGATTAGAACAATTCATGTTAAATATATGTTTAGTTGGTTATCATATTCACGTGTTTAAATAGGGATATTATTAGTGTTTGAATATTTTTTCATGCTCGCTTGTAGTTTTAACAAACACAAATTTTTCATGGACAATACGAATACGAATGTTCGTAAACAATTATATTTACAAATATTATTGGAATGTTAAAATTATAAATACTCTTAATTAAACATAGTTCCCATTTCTTTCAAATTTAACATCGTCTATGTATGAATGTAAATGAATAGGGTTTGGGTCTGGTTTGATCAAATCCACGTTCACTCCACCACTTATAACTTCTAATATATGCCTGCCCAAAATTCACATTGGATTTGAATACTTAAATTCATATCATACCCTTGCAAATATTCGTCGCACGGCAAATAATCCAAATAGAGTAAAATTTCAAATAATAAAAATTATAAATGTATTTTTTTCACTTTTTCGACAATAAATTTTTAAAATATTTTAAATAAAAAATAATAAATATTATAAAATAGATTGATTTTATTTATGACTAATATTTATAACCATATGAAAACTTTAAAATAATGTAAAGAAATATCAAAATTTGAAAATGATAAAAATAACACAAAAATTGTTATAATCAATAACTCTAAACTCTAGAAGTTTATAAATATATTTTCCAATATTTATAATTTTCTATTTAATCCAAAAGATTAAAAGTAATTGTTGTTTGATTTTAACCTTTAAAAATATATCTAATTTTTAAAATAGTTTAAATAACATATTTATATATTAAAAATTACATAAAAACACTTCAATCTTTCAAAATCTATTTTTCAAAAAATGGTTGAAAAATCGTTATTTTATACTCAATGTTCATTCATAAACATATATAAAATACACAATTTCTAAACTTTGGATATCGTTTTTACATTAAACTTGGATATCGTTACAAAATACTCGAAAAATATTATAATAACACAAAATGCATACATTCAAACAAAATAGTTTCATAAAATTGATAAGATAAATTATTAGTATAATTTTTTATTAATATAATAAATTTAATCATAATTGTATATGATGAATACAAACATAATGACATATAGGATATTTTAAAAATATTAGATATAAAAAAATTTAAATATTACATTACGTTTAGCGAATGAGATGGGTATGTGTTTGAATAGAAATCCACATTCACCCGGCCACACTGCGCGTTTATCATTTTTAATCCCTTACCTCCCATACCAAAAAAAATCCAATTCTCACGGGTAGGATATTGTAGGATATCCATTGATTTAGGTTTTTTGTCATCGCTACATCAAATGGGAGAAGGATAGGTCAACCGACGATCAATTCATTCGACTATCACCCGACCTCTATTCCTAACAATCTCCCATTTGGTGGAGTGTTAGGAATGGAAGTCGGGTAATAGTCGAAGGGCTCGATGGTGAAAGATCGATGGGGGGAAACCTAACATGAAGCGGTGATATAGATCGATTTGATGGATCTCGCCGATCTATCAAGGATATCGATCGGACGATAGTGATGAGTCTATTTGATAGCGGTCGGATTAGACTTGGATCGGGATTCAAGAGAATCGCATGGGAAATATGTTTATTTAATTGACCTATGAAATATATGAAATAAGATATTGAGATATATCTTATTGGTTGCATATATAGAAGAAGATATTGAGATATATCTTGCTGGTGATATATATGGAATAAGATATGGAAAGAGAATATTGTAGAATATTCAGTAGAATATTTCCTAGATTAGATCATAGTTTAGACTCTATAAATAGTGGCATGAAGACAATCAATCAATCATATTCTTCTTGTGATAGTGAGTTCACGACCGAGATTTATCGATCACATGGTTTTTCCCGGTTTTGGGTTTCCACGCTAAATCTTGTGTTTTTTATTTTTCTTCATTTACATTAGTTTCTTATCGCATTAATTCGATCCAACCCCGGATAACGGGAATTCTTTTCTTCTCCGGGAAGAGGAAATTTTCCTAACAATTGGTGGTGGATGTGGGGGTGTCCCATGGGGTATGTGGTGACGGATCGATCTCGAAGATGTTTGATGGCGACGACTATCGGTATTGGAAGATGCAGATTGAAGGAACTCTACGATGGCATGATCTCGGAGTGACTATGAAGAAGGTTAAACTGAAAGAGATGGAGGATGCCGAGTGGTCGAGAATCGACGAAAAGGCTCTCGGGTTCGTGGCGGAAACTTTAACGAGAAACGTTGCCTTTAGCGTTTTCGATAAAACCACTACGTACGGGATGATGAAGGCGATTGAGGATATGTACTCAAAGCCGACATCAACAAATTTAGTACATCTTGCAAAGAAACTTTACACCTTGAAGATGGCCGAAGATGGTTCAGTTTCCAAACACTTGAACGAGTTCAATAATCTTGCCGGACAACTTGCATCGATGGAGCATGAAATCAATGATGATCAACTAGTAGTCCTTTTACTTGGAACATTTTCTGACAGTTAGGGACCACGGTCGACGTGATCATTAGCCAACCGGGCAAGTTAAAGTTTATCGATGTGCGAGATCGGTTGATCAGTGAGGAAGTGCGGAGATCCAGTCGGGAATACAGTGACCCTGCTGCTTTGGCAACAGAGTCGGGTTGTTATAATAACCGATGGGGTAAGGGAAGGCGTGATGGCGATGACGATCGGGATGATCAGTCAAAGGGAAAGACTCATGTGAAGTCTAAGTCACGTGGCGAACCGGAGTGTTGGAATTGCGGGAAGAGGGAGCACATGAAGCGAGAGTGCAAGGAGAAAAGAATGGATGTATCGGCGTCGGTTGCCGAGACTGACGATGCACTAGTTGTGTGCATTGAGAGTCCGATAGTGTAACGACCCTAATTTGGGCCTATTTGTTTTGTTAAAACATGATAATTAAAACGGAAATGTTCGGAAGCAAATTTAAAACATAGTTCAAAACATTAAAGTACGACTGCATAATTTAGAGTGTTCTCCGAAGGACCGGACTCTATCACCGGACAACCGACGACCTCCTTCCCCGTCCCTATCATATCTCACCTGCGTCACCTACAAAATCTGTAAAGCGGTCACAATCTATTAAAGGAAACTTCACACACACTACACATTATCTTTCTTACTTCTTAGTTTCATCTTACACACACACATGAACCATTTCACTTAACCGTTTTCTTATTCCCTCTTCTTTTACCCTTATCATTTCCATCCTTCATTAACTTTTCTGTTGCCGAGATTAACATGCTCGGTNCGAAGGAGACCGAAGGGGCAAGACCAAGCGAGAACACATTCGTAATCGACACAAGGGTGATGAATCAGTAAAACCAACATTGTCGAGTGGGAGTGGAACCCCTATTAATGTAGATTGTTCGTAGAGGCCTTCAGGAAAATTAATCGATGAGGAGATATGTGATAGTATGGTTGATTGGTCGGAAAGGTATCTTTTTATGGTCGATTAGATGTTAGATCAGAATATAGGGGAATCGTTAGCTTCTGCAATTAGTCAATGGAGGGTGAGGAAAGCTCCCGAGCATTGAGAGTTTGCTCTGAAGGACGAGGCTGTGTCCTTGAAGGTCAAAACTTAAGTTTTGGGGAAGTTGACATGTTTTATCACTTCTTTTAAGTTAGGGCTAGGGCATGCTGCAACTTGTTTCACCATGTGATTTGGCGAACATGGACTTTCACCATGTAACTTGTTTTTTAGTTGACTCGAGAATTGAGTAATAATTAGCATACCCTTCTCCAAGATGAAATAACAGACGACACCACAGCCAAGGACGATGAGGCGAAGGATGAACGATGAAAACCCAATTCAATTTAAGTGCAAAGATTTTAACGTTCTTTAGGGTTTACAATGACCGATTTTGCCAATTTTTAAAAACTACGAATACCAATTTTGTCACGGTGTGTAAATTAAAGGGTCCGGTTTTGTTCGATTTAATTTGCATGACTAAATATGAACTTTGAGTACCGATTTTGCCAAATGTTCAAAATTCAAGAATAGTAAAATGCTCAAAATAAACTTGAATAACTAAATTTGCCAAAATGATGTCATTTTGGAGACATTTCCTCAAATTAAAATGAATGACAAACATGTCATTTTCTCAAATTAAAATATACATATCATTGTGTTTTTCATCATTTAAATATGGAAATAACGTTTAAAAATGATCATCTGGGGACATGTCTCTCAATTAACCGTCACTTGTTTGTAACTCTAATAGCATATTTTTTGCAAATCTATTAACAAACTAGATTTTCACTTTTGATTCATGTGTTCTAATATTATTTATGTATAGGAAATGAGAAATTTTCTAGACTCTAGACTCTAGAGGTTCCATCGAATCAGCCAACCAATCTAACCCCCATTATTGTTTCCGTACATACTGAAGACAAGAGCTCTAATGTGATTAGAACAATTCATGTTAAATATATGTTTAGTTGGTTATCATATTCACGTGTTTAAATATGGATATTATTAGTGTTTGAATATTTTTTCATGCTCGCTTGTAGTTTTAACAAACACAAATTTTTCATGGACAATACAAATACGAATGTTCGTAAACAAATATATTTATAAATATTATTGGAATGTTAAAATTATAAATACTCTTAATCAAACATAGTTCCCATTTCTTTCAAATTCAACATCGTCTATGTATGGATGTAAATGGATAGAGTTTGGATCTAGTTTGGTCAAATCCACGTTTGCTCCACCACTTATAACTTCTAATATATGTCTGCCCAAATTCACATTGGGTTTGAATACTTAAATTCATATCATACCCTTTCAAATATTCGCCGCACGGCAAATAATCCAAATAGAGTAAAATTTCAAATAATAAAAATTATAAATGTATTTTTTTCACTTTTTCGACAATAAATTTTTAAAATATTTTAAATAAAAAATAAAAAATATTATAAAATAGATTGATTTTATTTATGACTAATATTTATAACCATATGAAAACTTTAAAAGCCAAGAAGGAGGTTCAGCTGCAGGTGTCCAAACCTAAGCTCAGCGCTGCAGCTGGGCCTTCACGATCATCGGGGAGCTCCAACAGCCACAGGCCAGAGCCCCGATCAATGGATGAGGTGGATGAGGTTATTTCTAAGAGGATGCGCTCATTAGGTCTTCCCGTCATGTACATAATTGGGAATAACTCCTCTATGGATCTTAATGTCGTGCGGTTGTTGCTACAGGGATCAATGAGGGTGGAAGACGTCCGCCCCTCATCCAGCTTAGGAGATAGGGCACCAAGACCTCCAGTCTCCGCGTCGACGAGCAAGGGGGGCCCCGAAGAGGAATCCCCGAAGCAATACAAAAGATTGCGGTCAACTGTGAGCAGGCCCGCAGCCTCGATCCCAACGAAATGGGTCACAATCGGGGAGAAATCAGCCCCGTCCTCGTCTAACCCTGAGGCCATTTGGGGGGCCATCCAGAAGATGGTGGTCTCCGTTTACAAAGCCCGGGGACCGAAAAGAGTCCCCCCTTCATGGAAAGATGCCGCCCTTGAAGAATACCGGCTCTTGGGGAAGAAAAACCCGTCCGGTATTGATGGCGCGATTCCCAGCTTGGTGCTAGCCTATCTGGAGTCCCAAGCTGTGGTAAGTTGTATTCAGCTCATGCTGCCTCGATCGGGTATATGCTCTTAATCCAATTTGACTCTTGCAGGCACATAGAAGGGCTTTGGACCTCGCTTCTGCCGTCCAGCTCAGCCGGAGCATCTCCTCGGCATCTGAAGATATGGAAGGCCAACTTGCGTTAGTTCAGCGGCAAGTTGAGATCAAACAGAACGAGCTGGAAACAGTTAGAGCCGACCGAGACCGTCTGAACGGAGAGATGCTTGGAGCGGGTACTGAGCTATCCTTAGCTGCTTCTAAGGCGGGAGAGGCCCAAGCAGTTGCTAACTCCGCCACGGCCCGTGTTTTGGAGTTGGAGCGTTAGATACAAGAGATATATGACGAAAGCAACAGACTTATCTTGCAATCCCAGGACGAAAAGAACGCCTTGAAGGAAGAACGGGAAGCACTGAAAGAAGACTTGGTTAGGGTCCAAGGATTAACCGAGGGTGCGGTTCGGGAAGTCCTCTTGGGTTTTGCCCGATCTCTCCTGATGTTTGCCTTAGCGGCAAACGTTTATGGACCGAGCGTCTACCAATATATGGACAATATGAAGGACCAAATGATCAGTAAGTTTGGTCTGGACCCCGAAGATGATCGTTGGGAGACGATCGACTCTTTAACCAAGGATGAAAACTTCCGTGAGATCCCCGAATTAGATGAACCCCCGCTGGAGAATGATCCCAACTATCCCCTCTTTGACCTGATGGAGAGATCGGTCAACGAGATAGTTGAGGAAAGGGGAAAGAAGGTGGATGATCTCAAGGCATGGATTGCTGAGAAGTCTAGGGGAGCAGATAAGGAAGAAGGACAAATAGATTAGGATTTGAATTTCTAGTCCTTTCCTTTCTGTATTTGTAAACTCCATGTTGTTGAATAAAACATCCTTTTTTGCTAAGTATAAGGTTGGGGCTCAAGCTAAATCTGGACCGAACGGTCTTCTCCACTTAACTCTGAATCCTGCTAAGTTTAGTAAGTTGGGAAATTCCAACAACACCAATAGACCACACTTGAATCCGTCCCTATAAAATATTATGACTTTGGCGGCGTTGCCATGGTTCTCCATGAGTCCCATGACCAATTTTAGCCGAAGCCCCGGTTCTTAAAATAGTCCCATAGCGAGTTTCGGCTTGCAATTTGATAGGTTAACTCTGTCCTTGTTATCTCGCTCATGGATCTAGCACAATGAGACAAGAGCTACTTCTAGGTGATGAGTGCTGTTTGGAGGGGAAATTGAGTTCGTAGTGAGTTCTGGAGTATGCGATTCATCTAAGTACTCAGCAAGCGTGGAAGCAATTGACTCGTCAGAGCGGTCACACTACTTGGAAGCCTTATGGATGATCGCTACAGTCACCAGTCCAAACTCTTCCAGAAAATCCAACTCCAAGATCGGTCACTAACCTAGCTAGAAATAATTTGTACTGCATCAATTGTAACTTATTCATGTTTAAGAAACATTTTATAATTCAGAGTTACCAAATAACGTCAAATGCTTTATTTAAAATAGCGCCTTAAGTTCATAACATTCCAGGTTCGGGGGATTTCACTTCCATCCAGATTTTCTAGCTTATAAGCCCCAGCACCTAGGTTCTTCAGGACCAGATAGGACCCTTCCCAATTCCTGTCCAGCTTCCCAACATTTCTCTGAACTCTTACATTCCTGAGAACGAGGTCGCCTTCTGAGAATTCTCTGGGCACAACCCATTTGTTATGAGCTCGCTCCATTGTTATTTGATAAGCACACATGCGCGCATAGATGTCGTTTCTTTTCTCTTCAATCATTTCCAAGTCTAAGGATCTTCGCTCATCATTCAGATGTTCGTCATACTGTGTTATCCGAGGTGATCTTATGGCTTTCTCCACTGGACTGACCGGTTCGGACTCATATACCAAAGAGAATGGAGATTCCTGGGTCGTTGAACGAGGAGTAGTGCGGTAAGCCCATAAAACCTCATAGATGTGATCGGGTCACTTTCCCCCGAAATCTTCCAACTTAGTTTTTAATCCCTTCAGGATAACTTTGTTGGATACTTCCGTCAATCCGTTGGTTTGGGGGTGAGCACATAGGAAGTGCTTCACAACCTTTTCGGAGATAATAGCCACCGCTTCAGCCTCGATCCACTTTGTATAATATTCAACAGCCACAATGCAAAACTTTCGCTACTAGACCGATCGAGGAAACGGTCCCAAAATGTCAATTCCTCATCTGTCAAATGGACAAGGGAGTGGGGTCATTGACAAAGATGCCCCCGGAAATTGGGGAACTGGAGAATGATGTTGGCAAGCAGAGCATCGTCTTGTGTACTTCTTAGCATCCTCAAGGAGAGTTAGCCAGAAATACCCGGCTCTAATAATGCGATGATATAGCGATCGGGCCCCCGAATGTATACCGCACACCCCTTCATGAACATAAATCATGACGGCCTCAGCCTCTGTAGGGGATAGGCATCGCAAGAGCGGTCCTTCGAAGCTTTTCTTGAATAAGTGTCCGCCATTCAGCACATATCGTGTCGCTCGGGTTTCAATTTTCCTGGCCTCTGATGCATTTTCCGGTAGATGGCCGTTGGTCAGATACTTGACAAAAGGGGACATCCACGTGGTATCTTCTGGTGAGTCAACAGCGTTAATATTTAAGTCTTGGAATTCATGGCATAAAGCTCCCACCTCCTCAAACGACTATTCGGTCATAGAAATTTCAACCGAAGGTCGGTCCTGAATATGGACCGATACTGTGTCTGGTCCAACGTCTGGTAAGCCTGCAGCCAGTCTGGCTAACGAGTCGGCCACCTTGTTTTTGTTCTCTAGGCACGTGGTCAAGTGAGAACTCACGGAACTTTTTTGCCATTTCCAAGACCTTCGCATGGTATAGCTTCATGGTTGGCTCATGTGTTTCGAATCGTCCTGCGAATTGCTCCACCACCAATTTGGAGTCTGAGAACATTCGTACTTTTGCAACTCCCATCTTTTGGGCTAAGGTCATCCCCGACAAAACGGCTTCGTATTCCACCACGTTATTCGTTCCAGAAAACAAGAACTTGACCGCGGAGTGGATAGCGTCGCCTTGAAGTGTAGTAAGGGTGATGCCCGCTCCCTTTCCCCCGAAGGTTGATCCGTCAACATAAATGATCCACCGATTGTCCTCTTGGTTTAGAAATATGAGCGATCGAGTCATCTCGACCACGAAATCCGCGAGGACTTGATCTTTGATCACCCTTCGGGGAACGAATTGCAGATACATGGAGCTGATCTTGATCTTCTACTTGGCCAACCTTTCATTAGAATCCACCTGACTCAAAACTGCCTTCAAAGGCTGATCAGTATACACATAAACCTTTCGGCCTTCGAAATAATGCTTAAGCTTAGATATAGCTTCCTGCAAGGCCAGTATGAATTTCTCCAAGGTTGTGTATCTTGTTTCGGCTGGTACCAGGGAATGGCTCACGTAGTAGACAGGTCGGTGAATATCATCCCCAATGGTTACTAGGGCTGCGCTGACTGCGGCTTCTGACACGGCCAAATATAACCCTAAGGGTTCGTGGCACGTTGGGCTCACCATTGCAGGAGTAGTGCTCAAATAAGTCTTTAAGTCAGAAAATGTCCGATTGCACTCTTCGGTCCAACCGAGATGGTTGGCTTTCCTTAGTGTCCTGAAAAAAGGTAGAGCCCGGTCCGTGGACCTAGAAATAGACCTGCTCGGCGCCGCCAATCGGCTAGTCAGCATTTGAAATTCTCGCTTGTTTCTCGGAGGTTGCATGTCAATAATAGGCTGGACTTTCTCCGGATTAACCTCGATGCCTTTCTCAGAAACATAATATCCAAGGAATTTGCCGCTTCAAATCCCGAAGCAACACTTGTTTGGATTTAGTTTGAGCTTATATTTACGGCATACTTCGAAACAGAGAGACAAGTAGGGAATATGATCTTCATCATTCATGGACTTGACAATCATATCATCAACATACACTTCCATAATTTGGCCTAAAAAATCCATAAAGATCTTATTGACCAGCCTTTGGTATGTTGCTCCGGCGTTCTTTAAGCCGAAAGGCATAACCTCGTAGCAATAAACGTCGTCTTCTGTCATGAATGATGACCTCTTTTGATCTTCCTTAGCGAGGAAGATCTAATGGAACCCGGAGTAAGCGTCCATGGTACTCATCATGGTGCTGCCAGCAACAGCATCCACCAATCGGTCAATGTGTGGCAGTGGGATAGGGTCCGACTTACAACTCTTGTTGACGTCGGTAAAATCTACACACATCCTCCACTTCCCATCTGCCTTGGAGACCACCACCGGGTTTGCAACCCACTCAGTGTAGTGAATCTCCCAGATGAAACCCGACCGCAGCAACCTGTTCACTTCTACCCGGATGATTTCAATCTTCTCAGGAGAATACAGTCTCATTTTTTGTCTAATAGGCTTGGTTTCGGGCTCAGTGTTGATCCGATGCTCACTCTAGGATCGATCAATCCCCGGAACATCGTCCGGGGTCCAAGCGAAGATGTCCACATTGCTTCTCAGCAAGCGGACCAACTCTTATTCGAAGGTCGAGGCTAGATGTGCCCCGATGCGAGTAGTCTTGGTTGAGTCATCCTCAATCAAGTTGATAATCTTGAACTCAACGCGTTCCATAGCTTGCCTCGGGTGCGGGGGCTCTTCGAGCAAATCCACCCGAGCTCTCTTGATTGGTGCCAAGGTTCGGCACGAGCTCATGTAGCACTGTCTTGCAACTTTCTGGTCCCCCTTAACAGAAATCACTCCATGAGTGGAGGGGAACTTGAGCATCATATAGTACGTAGAAGGGACCGCCTCAAACTTACTGAGGCCGGTCCGTCCAATGATAGCGTTGTAGGCCATATCGACTTCAACGACTATGAATTCCAGGGTTTCCGATCGGTCTATGCCCGGTTCTCCTAGTCTGACTAGGAAAAGAATTTTCCCGCACCGGATAACACTTCTCTTGTCGAACGACCAGATGGTTATATTGGCGAAAGGAAGATCATGGGCCGCGGCTCCTAGCATCTCCGCCACTTCACGCTTTATCAGATTTCATGAAGCCCCGGTGTCCACCAGAATCCTATGGACCCGTCGGTCGGCGATAACTCCAGTGTTGATGAGGGGATCATCACACAGATCGGTAACCCCTTCTCGATCGGCTGCGGTGAAGATGATATCGCCTTCAAAGGTCGAGGACCGCTCAGCCGATTCGTACTTGACCAGCGCCACAGATTCAGATCTTTCTGGAAACTCCTCACACGCTGCTCTTTTTCGGTCCTTGACCGACTCGTTAATCCTTATTCCGTCCGAGATAACATAAATATCTCCGGCGACCTCTCTTTCTCTGGGCGCCTCCTCATTTTGGGGAGGTTGGGTGCCCACTTCGGCAGGTGGGGGAGTTGGCTGCTCCCTCCTCTCTCCTTCATTTCGTGGGGCCCTACCGCCTCGGCCCCAACATCTCCTCCTTCGGCCCTGGCCACGGTTCTCTTGACCGTGCTGGCTTCTATCTTGTTAGGGTTGGGTGGAGCTTCGGTCTCCCGCCCGGTCGTTGTAGTGTCAGGGCTGACCCCGATTGTCTCTTCTTCTCGGCCTGTGACGATCGTCACCCTAATGGCCTGCTCGGGGAGAGTCAGCCCGCTTGCCCCTGCGATCATCATGATCGGGCTTTTCCTTGTTCATTGCCGCTACTGTTTCTCGCAGTAGCGGGCATTTCAATGTCGGGTGATTGCGGTTGTGATGCAACTCGCAATAGACTCGATTGTCCTCCTTCTTCGGGGGGACGATCTTTTCAGCCACAGCCGCAACTTCCCGCGGTTGTCTCTTAGGGTAAGATACCCTATGGTCACCTACAGGATCAGAATTCCCGCCAGGCTTTCGATATCCCGCTCCCAGTGCTTCATCCACCTTGATGTACTTGTTGATTTTCTGAAGGAGCTTCCCCAAGGTGAATGGTTGGCTCTTCACAATGCTGGCCGAAAGGCTACAAGGTCCCAAGACCTGCTGCAAGATATCGATTTTGTCTCGGAGCTCCAACTTTATACCCCGAGCAGTTCGATTGAACTTCTCCATAAAAGAACGGAGACTCATCTTCGCCAGGATATACTTCATGTCATATAGTTCCTGCCTGCTACGAGGCGGTCCTACATTTGGAGCGAACTGCTCCGAGAAAGCCATGATGAATCCGCCATACGACTGTATGGATCGGGCAGGCAAGTTTTTGAACAAGGTCCGGGCATCGCCCTGCAACCCTGCCGCCAAGATGCGGCACTTCAATGAGTCAGAGGCCCGAACGGTCCCCATCCTCAGCTTGAAATCTACGACGTGATCGATCGGATCACCGTCGCCTCTGAATACTGGTAACCCTTTGGGGTTACGGTAATATCGATTGGGGACTGCCGCCCATATCTCTTCGGAAAACGGGAGCATCAAATCTGGAGGCCAGAGACGCCTCCAGATTGTTGGGATGATTCCTGCTCCATATGCAGATTATGCCACCAGTCATCATCCTTGCTCCGCCTGATCGGGGCATCCATGGCCCGATCAGGTAGTCCAGGATTGCGCCCCAGATTAGGCCCGCAATCCCTCTGCGTTCGCAGGGTTTCCAACTCCCTGGTGAGCTCGTTGATGCGCCTTTGCATCTGTTCCTGGTCCCTCCCAGGAACGGGAGTTGGAGTTCTGATTTGAGGAGGCGGAGTAGATTGGAATCTCGGCCTCCTCATTGTCACTCCGCGCCTGATAATCTCCTCTTCATCGGAGCTCGGCGCGTCTGGGTCGCTTTCGTACCCTCTGTTTGCTGGAACAGGGCTTGTGATAGCCGGTGTGTAACGCCCTCATTATGGGCCTAGTTGTTTTGTAAAAATACAATAATTAAAACGGAAATATTCGAATGCAAATTTAAAACATAGTTCGAAATATGAAAATACGATAACATAATTTAGAGTATTCTCCAAAGGACCGGACTCTATCACCGGACAACCGACGACCTTCTTCCCATTCCCCTCTCATACCTCGTCTGCGTCACCTACAAAATCTGTAAAGCGGTCACAATTTATTAAAGGAAACTTCACACGCGCTACACATTATCTTTTTGTTTCTTAATTAAACCGTACACGCACACGTGAATCATTCCACTTAACCGTTCCCCTTATTTCCCTCTTCTTTTACCCTTATCATTCCCGTCATTCATTAACTTTACTGTTGCCGAGATTACATGCTCGGTGCATGTCCCGCCCAAGCCAACCGTTAGCTGTTGGATGACTCGACGGGCCATATGCTTCCCTTCCCCGTGTGGGTACTTAGGCGCTACCCCTTTTTCCACCCGGATCTGTTCTGCCTTCTTCGTACGTATCTTTTCTTTTTTGGAACTTACCGTTCCCTTCATCAGGCATGCCTTTCCTTTGGCGAATCGTGTACTAGGCACGATGCCGGGTTCGGTCGGACGGTCCATCCTTCCTCACCCCGAGTCTTATTATCATTTACCTCATTCATTCGTATCTTTTCTTCCTTCTTTACTAACCCAATCCCATTTCTTAAGTCTGAACCTTCCCTTACTATATCGTGTTCACTCCGCTTACCTGTTGTTTTCGCATGTTATGATCTCCGATGCTTCCCTACAACTCGTAACATATTTTAGTACTTCATTATTATTGACGTTATCTTCTTATTGTTGACTGTTTGGTTACCGTAGACCCTTCGTATCTCTCTCCTTCACGATCCGACGTCGAAATGCGACGAAAACACTCTAACTGTGTATTTTCGGGATAAAACCCTTCTGTTCCTCAAATCCGCGATAAAAATACTCTAACCCAGAAATCCGCGACAAAACAACACGTAATTCAGTTTCTGCGACAATTTGCATGTTCTGAAAATCCACGACAATTTTCTCCTTGAAATTTTCCACGATAATATTCAACATGGGAATTTCCGCGACAAAGTTCTTACCCAAAATTTCCGCGATAAAAACTGCTCTGAAAATTTCCGCGACAAAAAGACACTGATCTTGAAATTTCCGCGATAATTTTGATGTTTTGGCGTTTTCCGTACATTTTTGCGGTTTAATGATAAATGGCTTGGTTTTTGGGCTTTCTAACCCCTATTTATAGATGTTTTAACTTCCTTAATTCACATTTTGACCCCTCCTTCTTTTTCATTTTTCCCCCTCCTTTATCTCATGCATTTCATTTAAATCTTTTCGTTTCCTTTTACGTTCTTTCGTTCCCGTATCCCTAATTATTTCCCTTCTAGACTTTATCACTATATTTCCTATTATCATCCCGACATACCTTTTTCTCGGCTATTACACGGTGGTTATGTTCCACTCCTCTCCGACGTAACTTCCAATATAACATTCTTGACAACAGCTTCCAGGTCATGTAAAGAGAACGTTGAAGCTGGAAGGCTACTGGGAAGCGTGTCACTATCGTTCGTCGATTTTCCAGTTGCCATGCCTTTGATTATCCTATCCCGGGTAAAGACCTCAAATGGGGATTAGAAACTCGTCCCAACGGACGGCGCCAAACTGTTGTGGTTCGAAAACTAGGGGTGTCAACAGTAGACCGGTTCGTAGCAAGACGAACTCGGTTATAATTTATTTGATGTGTGGAGAACGATTATAAACCAAAGGAAAAGAGACACGACAGTTTTAGAGTGGAAAACCTCAAAGGTGAGGAAAAAACCACTTGACTAAGGACTAAATAAAATGCCCTTAGTCGGTTCAATAAGCAAAGTAATAATCACAGAAGTCATGTTCGTTCTTTTTTACAACAAAGGGAAAGAAAAGAATCGAAAATAAATCGACCGAAGGTTCTCTATGCGAAAGCTCGAAGGAAAATCGGAAGATCCTTTTTTCACTCCCCAAGTGTCCTTTTTATACTCCCACTGTGCTGTGTACAGTAGGGTGTCGTTTTGTGCATGTCCTTTGCGTNAAATTCGCGATAATAATACCCTAGGATTAAAATTCGCGACAATATTGCACTGGGATGAAATCCGCGATAATTTATGCCTTACTGGAAATCCGCGACAATTTTACTCTTCGTGAATTTTCGCGACAATTTTGCCTTTGTAAATTTTCGCGACAATTTTGATCTTCAAAATTTTCGCGACAATTCTTGCCTTCAACTTTTTCACGATAATTTTGTGCCTTGGAGATTTTCGCGATAATTTTCCTTCTTCAAGATTTTCGCGACAATTCTTGCCTTCAACTTTTTCGCGATAATTTTGATCCTTGGAGATTTTTGCGATAATTTTCCTTCTTTGAGGGAATTTTCGGATTTTCGGGTCTTAATGATGATTAACCCGTTTTTGGGCCTCCTCACTCCTATTTATAGACATCCTAACTTTTCTAATTCACACTTTGACCCCTCCTTCCTTTACTTTTGACCCCTCTTTTATCTTTTACTTTACATTTCTACTCTTCGTTCCCTTTTACGTTCTTTCGTTCCCGTATCTCTCATTATCTCTCATCTAGACTTTACCGTTACATTCCCTACTATTTGTTTCGACATACCTTTTTTCTCGGCTATTACAGATAGAGTCATGGGTATTAGACTCGGGAGCATCGTTTCACATTTCATATGATAAAAGTATATTCGTTAGTGTTGTGGTTTGAAAACCGGGGGTTTCGACAGTCGACCGGTTCGTAGCAAGACGAACTCGCTTATAATTTATTTGATGTGTGGAGAACTATTATAAACCAAAGGAAAAGAGACACGGCAGTTTTAGAGTGGAAAACCTCAAAGGTAAGGAAAAAACTACTTGACTAAGGGCTAAATAAAATGCCCTTAGTCGGTTCAATAAGCAAAGTAATAATCACATAAGTCATGTTCGTTCTTTTTACAACAAAGGGAAAGAAAAGAATCGAAAATAAATCGACCGAAGGTTCTCTATGCGAAAGCTCGAAGGAAAATCGGAAGATCCTTTTTTCACTCCCCAAGTGCCCTTTTTATACTCTCACTGTGCTGTGTACAGTAGGGTGTCATTTTGTGTCTGTCCTTTGCCGCTAGGTCGGCTAATGTCAGCCGGAACAACCGCCGGGAACGGCTTCACAGAGATGCACGGCGCTAGACCTTTCGGCGCTACTAGCCGGCTATTTCCTGGCTACGGAAGACTCGTACGACTTCGCCGGACCACGCTTCTGACAAGGCTGTCGAGAGTTGTCGTTGCATGGGAGGAGCATGGATGGCCCGAAGCAGGGCCTGTAATATGTGGACCGATCGGTCTTGGCACATGGGGAATCTGGACCCTTCTTATCGGGATCGATTGCTATGAACTGTCGATCGGGCCACAGGGCCTGGATGGGCCATTCACTCATACGGGCTGGATCTGGGCCTCCAAGTTCGGCTTACGTTGTTTGGGCTCCTCTGATCAAGCTTGGTCCTGATCTTGTTCGAGGTACCGGGTTCCGGGGATCTCATCACTAGCCCCTCGGACTCTGTCGCCACCGTGGTGGTGATCGGGGTTCCATCATCAGATTGAGATCGTTTATGCATAAGTGCCCGATCGCAGCAACGGAAACCTGTACCCGAACTGGTTGTAACGGCGTCCTGGGGGACCGATCGTACGCTTATAAATTTCATGACGTGAATTTTCAAATTTGAAATCCATAGCGGTTGAGGGCAAAAGCGTAATTCTAGCCTCTGTGATAGATAACGTCTTTCCGAATTCCAAAGGGGGGACAGACTGTCAGACTGCAGCCGCCTGCAGTGATGATGTGTCACCCCGTGATTGAGTAATACGCTGTATAAAAGTCGGGATTTTTGCCCTGTGCAGCCATTATCACACTTTGCGACAAACTGCTCCAGTTTTTAGAATCCTTCTGCGATTTTGCTCAACCGTTCCTCAACTCAAACTTCTCGCAAATTCTAAGGTAATCATCCATGGAACCTCGTAGCTCTAGATATCCTGACATATCCACAATGGTCCTCGAAGCATTTCGGGTCAAATTTTCCATTCCATCCCATTATCCCATCTGGAGGGGGAAGGAGGACGTTCCTTGCTTCATTCCCGCCGAGATGAACGTTTCGGCTAACGCCATACCCGTTAGCTATGCCTCCCTAAGATCAGGCCTGCGATTTCCTCTTCACCCTTTTGTCCCGGCCGATCTTCGGGAGATTCACTGCCCGACTTTTGCTATTTTTCCGGGCAGTTATGTTTATATTATCGTCTTCATTTATTATTGCCACAAACAAAGGGTAGAGCCAACTCTGAGGCATTTTTTCAATCTATTCCTGGTGGGATCCCGTAGGGGAAGGAGGTTGTTAGGGGGTCATATGTTGTATTATATAGCGACCCGAACGAATGACTGTGTTATCGTAGACAAGGAAGATTCCCTTCATGAATGAGAATCTTGCTATGTATGGTTAGACATTCTGAGGGAGGACCTGCTGAAAGTTACCTTCCTAACAACCCACCCTGACATCGGGAGGTTGGACGGAAGCCGGTTCAATCCATCCCACCATGATATTGCCAACACCTTGGTAATGCTTCCTCCTCCCGAACGGCGTCTGAAAAGAATAGACATCCTTCGGGAGAAGAAGCTGTTGGAGATCGGGATAGCAGGAAGAACTGGAGCCCCTGCCCCGAAGGGTATCTTCTCCAGCTCTGATTCATCGGAGTCAGAAGAATCGGGTACGACTTAGCTTCCTTTAGTTCATATTTCCTGATCCTTATTATTTTTCTTTTGCAGTTTCCACTGATACAATGTCTGGGAACCGACTTGCCGCAGTGGCTCCTACTTCAAAAGCCAAGAAGGAGGCTCAGCTACAGGCGTCCAAACCTAAGCTCAGCGCTGCAGCTGGGCCTTCACGATCATCAGGGAGCTCCAAGAGTCACAGGCCAGAGCCCCGATCAATGGATGAGGTGGATGAGGTTATTTCTAAGAGGATGCGCTCATTAGGCCTTCCCGCCATGTACAGAATTGTGAATAACTCCTCTATGGATCTTAATGTCGTGCGGTTGTTGCTGCAGGGATCAATGAGGGTGAAAGACGTCCGCCCCTCATCCAGCTTAGGGGATAGGGCGCCGAGACCTCCAGTCTCCGCGTCGACGAGCAAGGGGGGCCCCGAAGAGGAAGCCCCAAAGCAATACAAAAGGTTGCGGTCAACTATGAGCAGGCCCGCAGCCTCGATCCCAACGAAATGGGTCACAATCGGGAAGAAATCAGCCCCGTCCTCGTCTAACCCTGAGGCCATTCGGGGGGCCATCCAGGAGATGGTGGTCTCCGTTTACAAAGCCCGGGGACCGAAAAGAGTCCCCCTTCATGGAAAGATGCCGCCCTTGAAGAATACCGGCTCTTGGGGAAGAAAAACCCGCCCGGTATTGATGGCGCGATTCCTAGCTTGGTGCTTGCCTATCTGGAGTCCCAAGCTGTGGTAAGTTGTATTCAGCTCATGCTGCCCCGATCGGGTATATGCTATTAATCCAATTTGACTCTTGCAGGCACATAGAAGGGCTTTGGACCTCGCTTCTGCCGTCCAGCTCAGCCGGTGCATCTCCTCGGCATCTAAAGATCTGAAAGGCCAACTTGCCTTAGTTCAGCGGCAAGTTGAGATCAAACAAAACGAGCTGGAATCGGTTAGAGCCGATCGGGACCGTCTGAACGGAGAGCTGCTTGGAGCGGGTACTGAGCTATCCTTAGCTGCTTCTAAGGCAGGAGAGGCCCAAGCAGCTGCTAACTCCGCCACGGCCCGTGTTTTGGAGTTGGAGCGTCAGATACAAGAGATATCTGACGAAAGCAACAGACTTCTCTTGCAATCCCAGGAAGAAAAGAACGCCTTGAAGGAAGAACGGGAAGCACTGAAAGAAGACTTGGTTAGGGTCCAAGGATTAACCGAGGGTGCGGTTCAGGAAGCCCTTTTGGGTTTTACCCGATCTCCCCTGATGTTTGCCTTAGCGGCAAACGTTTATGGACCGAGCGTCTCCCAATATATGGACAATATGAAGGACCAAATGATCAGTAAGTTTGGTCTGGACCCCGAAGATAATCGTTGGGAGACGATCGACCCTTTAACCAAGGATGGAAACTTCCGTGAGATCCCCGAATTAGATGAACCCCCGCTGGAGAATGATCCCAACTATCCCCTCTTTGACTTGATGGAGAGATCGGTCAACGAGATAGTTGAGGAAAGGGGAAAGAAGGTGGAGGATCTCAAAGCGTGGATTGCGGAGAAGTCTGGGGGAGCAGATAAGGAAGAAGGACAAATAGATTAGGATTTGAATTTCCAGTCCTTTCCTTTCTGTATTTGTAAACTCCATGTTTTTGAATAAACATCCTTTTTCGCTAAGTATAAGGTCGGGGTTCAAGCTAAATCTGGACCGAACGGTCTTCTCCACCTAACTCTGAATCCGTCCCTATAAAATATTATGACTTTGGCGGCGTTGCCATGGTTCTCCATGAGTCCCATGACCAATTTTAGCCGAAGCCCCAGTTCTTAAAATAGTCCCATGGCGAGCTTCGGCTTGCAATTTGACATGTTAACTCTGTCCTTGTTATCTCGCTCATGGATCAAGCACAATGATGCAAGAGCTACTTCTAGGTGATGAGTGCCGTTTGGAGGGGAAATTGAGTTCGTAGTGAGCTCTGGGAGTATGCGATTCATCTAAGTACTCAGCAAGCGTGGAATCAACTGACTCGTCAGAGCTGTCACTATTCTTGGAAGCCTTATGGATGATCGCTACAGTCACGAGTCCAAACTCGTCCAGAAAATCCAACTCCAAGATCGGTCACTAACCTAGCTAGAAATAATTTGTATTGCATCCATTGTAACTTATTCATGTTTAAGAAACATTTTATAGTTCATAGTTACCAAATAACGTCAAATGCTTTATATAAAATAGCGCCTTAAGTTCATAACATTCCAGGTTCGGGGGATCTCACTTCCATCCAGATTTTCTAGCTTATAAGCCCCAGCACCTAGGTTCTTCAGGACCCGATAGGGCCCTTCCCAATTCCTGTCCAGCTTCCCAACATTTCTCTGAACTCTTACATTCTTGAGAACGTGGTCGCCTTCTGAGAATTCTCTGGGCACAACCCGTTTGTTATGAGCTCGCTCCATTGTTCTTTGATAAGCACACATGCGCGCAGATGGCGTTTCTTTTCTCTTCAATCATTTCCAAGTCTAAGGATCTTCGCTCATCATTCAGATGTTCGTCATACTGGGTTATCCGAGGTGATCTTATGGCTACTTCCACTGGACTGACCGCTTCGGACCCATATACCAAAGAGAATGGAGATTCCTGGGTCGTTGAACGGGGAGTAGTGTGGTAAGCCCATAAAACCTCATAGATGTGATCGAGTCACTTTCCCCCGAAATCTTCCAACTTAGTTTTTAATCCCTTCAGGATAACTTTGTTGGACACCTCCGTCAATCCGTTGGTTTGGGGGTGAGCCACCGATGAGAAGTGTTGAGCGATACCCAATTTGACGCAAAGATCCTGAACGGCTTTTCCGCGGAATTGAAGTCCATTATTAGATACAAAAGCTCGAGGTACTCCAAAGCGGCTTATGATGTTCCTCCATAGGAAGTGCTTCACAACCTTTTCAGAGATAATAGCCACCGCTTCAGCCTCGATCCACTTTGTATAATATTCAACAGCCACAATGCAAAACTTTCGCTACTGGACCGATCGAGGAAACGGTCCCAAAATGTCAATTTCCCATCTGTCAAATGGACAAGGGAGTGGGGTCATTGACAAAGATGCCCCCGGCAATTGGGGAACTGGAGAATGATGTTGGCAAGCAGCGCATCGTCTTGTGTACTTCTTAGCATCCTCAAGGACAGTTGGCCAGAAATAAACGACTCTAATAATGCGATGATATAGCGATCGGGCCCCCGAATGTATACCGCACACCCCTTCATGAACATAAATCATGACGGCCTCAGCCTCTGTAGGGGATAGGCATCACAACAGCGGTCCTTTGAAGCTTTTCTTGAATAAGTGCCCGTCATTCAGCATATATCGCGTCGCTCGGGTTTCAATTTTCCTGGCCTCTGATGCATTTTTCGGTAGATACCCGTTGGTCAGATACTTGAAAAAAGGGGCCATCCACGTGGTATCTTCAGGTGAGTCAACGGCGTTAATCTTTAAGTCTTGGAGTTCATGGCATAAAGCTCCCACCTCCTCAAACAACTGTTGGTCACAGAAATTTCAACCGAAGGTCGGTCCTGAATATGGACCGATACTGTGCCTGGTCCAACGTCTGGTAAGCCTGCAGCCAGACTGGCTAACGAGTCGGCCACCTTGTTTTGTTCTCTAGGTACGTGGTCAAGTGAGAACTCACGGAACTTTTTTGCCATTTCCAAGACCTTCACATGGTATAGCTTCATGGTTGGCTCATGTGTTTCGAATCGTCCTGCGAATTGCTCCACCACCAATTTGGAGTCTGAGAACATTCGTACTTTTGCAACTCCCATTTTTTGGGCTAAGGTCATCCCCGACAAAACGGCTTCGTATTCCACCACGTTATTCATTCCAGAAAACAAGAACTTGACCGTGGAGTGGATAACGTCGCCTTGAAGTGTAGTAAGGGTGATGCCAGCTCCCTTTCCCCCGAAGGTTTATCCGTCAACATAAATGACCCACCGATCGTCCTCTTGGTTTAGAAATATGAGCGATCGGGTCATTTCAACCACGAAATCCGCGAGGACTTGAGCTTTGATCACCCTTCGGGGAACGAATTCCAGATACATGGAGCTGATCTTGATCTTCCACTTGGCCAACCTTTCATTAGAATCCGCCTGACTCAAAACTGCCTTCAAAGGCAGATCAGTATGCACATAAACCTTTCGGCCTTCGAAATAATGGTTAAGTTTAGATATAGCTTTCTGCAAGGCCAGCATGAATTTCTCCAAGGTTGTGTATCTGGTTTCGGCTGGTACCAGGGAATGGCTCACGTAGTAGACAGGTCAGTGAATATCATCCCCAATGGTTACTAGGGTTGTGCTGACTGCGGCTTCTGACACGGCCAAATATAACCCTAAGGGTTCGTGGCACGTTGGGCTCACCATTATAGGAGGAGTGCTCAAATAAGTCTTTAAGTCGGAAAATACCCGATTGCACTCTTCGGTCCAACCGAGATGGCTGGATTTCCTTAGTGTCCTGAAAAAAGGTAGAGCCCGGTCCATAGAAGTAGAAATAAACCTGCTCGGCGCCGCCAATCGGCCAGTCAGCATTTGAAATTCTCGCTTGTTTCTCGGAGGTTGCATGTCAATAACAGCCTGGACTTTCTCCGGATTAACCTCAATGCCTTTCTCAGAAACATAATATCCAAGGAATTTGCCGATTCAAATCCCGAAGCAACACTTGTTTGGATTTAGTTTGAGTTTATATTTACGGCATACATCGAAACAGCGAAACAAGTAAGGAATATGATCTTCATCATTCATGGACTTGACAATTATATCATCAACATACACTTCCATAATGTGGCCTATCAAATCCCTAAAGATCTTGTTGACCAGCCTTTGGTATGTTGCTCCGGCGTTCTTTAAGCCGAAAGGCATAACCTCGTAGCAATAAACGTCGTCTTTTGTCATGAATGATGACCTCTTTTGATCTTCCTTAGCGAGGAAGATCTGATGGTACCCGGAGTAAGCGTCCATGGTACTCATCATGGTGCTGCCAGCAACAGCATCCACCAATCGGTCAATGTGTGGCAGTGGGAAAGGGTCCGACTCACAACTCTTGTTGACGTCGGTAAAATCCACACACATCCTCCACTTCCCATCTGCCTTGGAGACCACCACCGGGTTTGCAACCCACTCAGTGTAGTGAATCTCCCTGATGAAACCCGACCGCAGCATCCTGTTCACTTCTACCCGGATGATTTCAATCTTCTCAGGAGAATATCGTCTCCTTTTTTGTCTAATAGGCTTGGTTTCGGGCTCAGTGTTGATCCGATGCTCACTCTCGGATCGGTCAATCCCCGGAACATCGTCCGGGTCCAAGCGAAGATGTCCACATTGCTTCTCAGCAAGCGGACCAGCTCTTATTCGAAGGTCGGGGCTAGATGTGTCCCGATGCGAGTAGTCTTGGTTGATTCATCCTCAACCAAGTTGATAAGCTTGAACCCAACGGGTTCCATAGCTTGCCTCGGGTGCGGGAGCTCTTCAAGCAAATCCACCCGAGCTCTCTTGATTGGTGCCAAGATTCGGCACGAGCTCATGTAGCACTGTCTTGCAACTTTCTGGTTCCCCTTAACAGAATTCACTCCATGAGTGGAGGGGAACTTGAGCATCATATGGTACGTAGAAGGGACCACCTCAAACTTACTGAGGCCGTTCCGTCCAATGATAGCGTTGTAGGTTAGATCGACTTCAATGACTATGAATTCCAGGGTTTCCGATCGGTCCATGCCCGGTTCACCTAGTGTGACTAGGAAAAGAATTTTCCCGCACCGGATAACACTTCTTTGGTCAAACGACCAGATGGTTATATTGGCGATAGGAAGATCATGGGCAGCGGCTCCTAGCATCTCCGCCACTTCACGCTTTATCAGATTGCATGAAGCCCCGGTGTCCACCAGAATCCTATGGACCCGTCGGTCGGCGATAACTCTAGTGATGATGAGGGGATCATCACACGGATCGATAACCCCTTCTCGATCGGCTGCTATGAATATGATATCGTCCTCAAAGGTCGAGGACCGCTCAGCCGATTCGTACTTGACCAGCACCACAGATTCGGAGATTTCTGGAAACTCCTCACGCGCTGCTCTTTTTCAGTCCCTGACCGACTCGTTAATCTTTATTCCGCCGGAGATAACATAAATATCTCCGGAGACCTCTCTTTCTCTGGGCGCCTCCTCATTTGGGGGAGGTTGGGTGCCCACTTTGGCAGGTGGGGGAGCTGGCTGCTCCCTCTTCTCTCCTTCATTTCGCGGGGCCCTACCGCCTCGGCCCAGCCATCTCTTCCTTCGGCCCTGGCCACGGTTCTCTTGACCGTGTTGGCCTCTATCTTGTTTGGGTTGGGGAGACCATCGGTCTCCCGCCCGTTCTTTGTAGTGTAGGGGCTGACCCCGATTGTCTCTTCCCCTCGGCCTGTGACGATCGTCACCCTGATGGCCCGCTCGGGGAGAGTCAGCCCGCTTGCCCCTGCGATCATCACGATCGGGCTTTTCCTTGTTCATTGCCGCTACTGTTTCTCGCAGTAGTGGGCATTTCAATGTCGGGTGATCGCGGTTGTGATGCAACTCGCAATAGACCCGATTGTCCTCCTTCTTTGGGGGGACGATCTTTTCAGCCACAACNTTATTAAATAGTAAATTCAAAAATAAAATAAAATAAAAATAATATATTAATAAAACAAGTATTTTATCAATTAAAAGCTTCCAAACAATATGAATTGTCGTAATCTTCTTTCTATATATGATAAATTATGACAAAAAATAAATAAAATTAAAATAAATCACAAAAAACATTAATTTTGAAAGTTCACATTTAAACACTAATTAAAAAATATCCAATATCACAACATCAAATCTCAAATCTCACTCCCTAAGTCATTAGGATTAGAAAAAATATAAATAATATGATATTGTAAACCCCACATCTTGTTATCTAAATTCTTAATGAATCTCAAATTGTAAAACTCAATCATATTCATGAAAAATCGAATTTCACCAAATCTCACATGAAAAGCATACCATATTTTACATTACATTACTTTATTTTTATTAAATTATTAGATATAATTTTAATAAAAAAAATTACATTTAACACTGATTCAATATTCAAGAAACAGTGAATCAATGTTATATAAGAAAAGTAAATTTTTGCAGTGATATTAACATATTGGGGTTGTTTGGTTTAGTTTTTCAAAATCATGGTGAGGTGCGGTGATCGTACTGTGCGTTGAGATGACCGTGATAATTATGATCGGAATTTAGAAAACTGTTTGCAAAAACTACGGTGATCGTACTGTGATTTTAATAAAATGTATATTTTAACCTTTATATTAATATATTTATTATATATTAATAAAATGTCTATTTCCTTTAATAAATTCAGCAGCACATAATCGAACAAATGTCTTTGTTAATCGTCTATCCCAAGTTGATACACTTTTAATTTTTTGGGTGTTACCGTCTAAAATATTTTTTTATTTGGTTTTAAAGTAATTAATTGAATTTTGAATAACAATTTTGGAATTTACGAAATCACGGTGGGTTGACCATACGTATCAAGCCATGGCCACATGACCGCCAAAAACTCCGGTACGATCACCGCAATTTATCCAACTGTTTGACAGTGTAAAATAACCAAACAATCCCATTAACTTAAAAAGTTATTTTAATTATACATTTTTTATATTCTGACAATGATAGAAAGGTAATAAATTCTACACACGTGCATATATGTGAGTCAAAAGTTTGTTTAAATTTGGTCAAATTTTTTTAAAAATAAATATATAAGTAAAAAGATGGACTATGGAGTACAAGTTGTCTAATTTTCTACACCCACCTCTATGGAATCAAATTAGACTCTTCTATTAGTCTGACAACACAAAATTATATCAATTTAATTTCGTCATTAATTCAATTTATTTTTCATCGGAGAAGTGACTTATATTATTTCACGACGTTGTAATGTAATCGATGTACTTATGAATTATTTGTGTAAATGATGATTTTAAGGTAAGTTGTAGCTTTTGGAAAGATGGTGGAATCAACGAGCAACGCATAATTTTTATGAAGCTAAATCATTTGTATGATAAATTTAGAAAATATTTGTAGTTGTAGATTTGTATTTTATGTAACTCTCAACAAATTTTAATATTTATTTATATATTTTAGTTTTATTTAATATTATTCTATTTAAATTCGAGTAGATCATAAATGTGACTCTAATAATATTTTCAAATTGAATGGAATCGTTATACATATAAAAATCTAAAAGCCACCGTGGCAGTGCCAACATGGTGCTTCGGGTATGCCCATCTTCTAATTTCATTTATTTTTTTAATTATTTTGTCATGGTTTTGTATTTTAATTATTGACATTATTCAATTTAGTCAAGTGAATTAGTTGAACGATTCAAATTATGCTAATTATATTTTACGCAATTTAACATATTGTATATTTAAATTATTTCAAATATTATATGTGTTGTAGTTCGAAAACCGGGGGTGTCAACAGTCGACCGGTTTGTAGCAAAACGAACTCGGTTATAATTTATTTGATGTGTGGAGAACGATTAAAACCAAAGGAAAAGAGACACGACAGTTTTAGAGTGGAAAACCTCAAAGATGAGGAAAAAACCACTTGACTAAGGGCTAAAGAAAATGTTCTTAGTCGGTTCAATAAGCAAAGTAATAATCACAGAGGTCATGTTTGTTCTTTTGACAGCAAAGGGAAAGAGAAGTGTCGAAAATAAATCGAAAGAAGGTTCTCTATGCGAAAGCTCGAAGGAAAATCGGAAGATCCTTTTTTCACACCCCAAGTGTCCTTTTTATACTCTCACTGTGATGTGTACAGTAGGGTGTCGTTTTGTGCCTGTCCTTTGCGGCTAGGTCGGCTACTGTCAGACAGAATAGCCGTTGGGAACGGCTTTACAGAGCTGCACGGCGCTAGACCTTTCGGCGCTACTAGCCGGCTATTCCCTGGCTACAGGAGGCTCGTACGACTTCGTCGGACCACGCTTCTGACAAGACTATCGAGGGTTGTCATTGCATGGGAGGAGCATGGATGGCCCGAAGCAGGGCCTGTAAGATGTGGACCGATCGGTCTTGGCGCATGGGAGAAGCTAGGCCCTACATATCGGGACCGATCGTTATGAACGGTCGATCGGGCCACAGGGCCTGGATGGGCCATTCACTCATGTGAGCTGAATCTTGGCCTCCAAGTTCGGCTTACGTTGTTTGGGCTACTCTGATCAAGCTTGGTCCTGATCATGTCCGAGGTAACGGGTTCCGGGGATCTCATTACTAGCCCCTCAGACTCTGTCGCCACCGTGGTGGTGATCGGGGTTAGATCATCAGATTGAGATCATTTGTGCATAAGTGCCCGATCGCAGCAACGGAAACTTGTACCCGAACTGGTTGTAACGGCGTCCTTGGGGACCGATCCTACACTTAGAAATTTCATGACGTGAATTTTCAAATTTGAAATCCATAGCGGTTGAGGGTAAAAGCGTAATTCTAGGCTCTGTGATAGCTAACGCCTTTCCGTATTCCAAAGGGGGGACAGACTGTCAGACTGCAGTCACTTGCAGTGATGATGTGTCACCCCGTGATTGAGTAATACGTTGTATAAAAGTTGGGATTTTTACCCTGTGCAGCCATTATCACACTTTGCAACAAACTGCTCAAGTTTTAGAATCCTCTGGCAATTTTGCTCAACTGTTCCTCAACTCCAAACTTCTCGCAAATTCTAAGGTAACCATCCATGGCACCTCGTAGGGCTATGTATCCTTACATATCCACAATGGACATCGAAGCATTTCGGGTCAAATTTTCTATTCCAGCCCATTATCCCATCTAGAGGGGGAAGGAGGACATTCCTTGTTTCCTTCCCGCCGAGCTCCGCTAACGCTATACCCGTTAGATATGCCTCCCTGAGATAAGGCATGCGATTTTCCCTTCACCCTTTTGTCGCGGCCGTTCTTCGGGAGATTCACTGCCCGACTTTTGCTCTTTTTCCGGGCAGTTATGTTTATATCATCGCCTTCATTTATTATTTCCACAAACAGAGGGTAGAGCCAACCCTCAGACACTTTTTCAATCTATTCCTGGTGGGATCCCGTAGAGGAAGGAGGTTGTTAGGGGGTCGTAGGTTGTATTATATAGCGACCCGAACGAAAGACTGTATTATCGTAGACAAGGAAGATTCCCTTCATGAATGAGAATCTTGCTATGTCTGGATAGACATCCCAATGGAGGACCTGCTGAAAGTTACCTTCCTAAAACCCCACCCTGATATCGGGAAGTTGGACCGAAGCCAGTTCAATCCATCCCACCATGATATTGCCAACACATTGGCAATGCTTCCTCCTCTCGAACAGCGTCTGAAAAGAATAGACATCCTTCGGGAGAAGAAGCTGTTGGAGATCGGGGTAGTAGGAAGAACTTGAGCCCCTGCCCCGAAGGGTATCTTCTCCAGCTCTGACTCATCGGAGTCAGAAGAATCGGGTATGACTTAGCTTCATTTAGTTCATATTTCCTGATCCTTATTATTTTCCTTTTGCAGTTTCCACTGATACAATGTCTGGGAACCGACTTGCTGCAGTGGCTGCTGCTTCAAAAGCCAAGAAGGAGGCTCATCTGCAAGGGTCCAAACCTAAGCCCAGCGCTGCAGCTGGGCCTTCACGATCATCGGGTAGCTCCAGCAGCCACAGGCCAGAGCCCCGATCAATGGATGAGGTGGATGAGGTTTTATTTCTAAGAAGATGTGCTCATTAAGCCTTCCCGCCATGTACAAAATCGAGAATAACTCCCCTCTGGATCTTAATGTCGTGCGGTTGTTGCTGCAGGGATCAATGAGGGTGGAAGACATCCGCCCCTCATCCAGCTTAGGGGATAGAGTGCCGAGACCTCCAGTCTCTGCGTCAACGAGCAAGCGGGGCACCGAAGAGGAAGCCCCGAAGCAGTACAAAAGGCTGCAGTCAACTGTGAGTAGGCCCTCAGCCCCGATCCCAATGAAAGGGGTCACAATCGGGGAGAAATCAGCCCCGTCCTCGTCTAACCCTGAGGCCATTCGGGGGGCCATCCAGGAGATGGTGGTCTCCGTTTACAAAGCCCGGGGACCGAAAAGAATCCCCCCTTCATGGAAAGATGCCGCCCTTGAAGAATTCCTGCTCTTGGGGAAGAAAAACCCGCCCGGTATTGATGGTGCAATTCCCAGCTTGGTGCTAGCCTATCTGAAGTCCCAAGCTGTGGTAAGTTGTATTCAGTTCATGCTGCCCCGATCGGGTATATGCTCTTAATCCAATTTGACTCTTGCAAGCACATAGACGGGCTTTGGACCTCGCTTCTGCCGTCCAGCTTAGCCAAAGCATCTCCTCGGCATCTGAAGATCTGGAAGGCCAACTTGCTTTATCTCAGCGGCAAGTTGAGATCAAACAGAAGGAGCTGGAATCGGTTAAAGCCGACCGGGACTGTCTGAACGGAGAGCTGTATGGAGCGGGTACTGAGCTATCCTTAGCTGCTTCTAAGGCGGGAGAGGCCCAAGCAGCTACTAACTCCGCCACGGCTCGTGTTTTGGAATTGGAGCGTCAGATACAAGAGATATCTAACGAAAGCAACAGACTTCTCTTGCAGTCCCAGGAAGAAAAGAATGCATTGAAGGAAGAACGGGAAGCACTGAAAGAAGACTTGGTTAGGGTTCAAGGATCAACTGAGGGTGCGGTTTGGGAAGCCCTTTTGGGCTTTGCCCGATCGCCCCTGATGTTTGTCTTAGCGGCAAACGTTTATGGACCGAGCGTCTCCCATAATATGGACAATATGAAGGACCAAATGATCAGCAAGTTTGGTCTGGACCCCGAAGATGATCGTTGGGAGACGATCGACCCTTTAACCAAGGATGGAAACTTCCGTGAGATCCCCGAATTAGGTGAACCCCCACTGGAGAATGATCCCAACTATCCCCTCTTTGACCTGATGGAGAGATTGGTCAACGAAATAGTTGAGGAAATGGGAAATAAGGTGGAGGATCTCAAGGCATGGATTGCGGAGAAGTCTGGGGGAGCAGATAAGGAAGAATGACAAATAGATTAGGATTTGATTTTCCAGTCCTTTCCTTCCTATATTTGTAAACTCCACATTCTTGAATAAGACATCATCTTTCTGTTAAGTCTGTATTTGCTAAGTATAAGGTCGGGGCTTAAGTTAAATCTGGACCGAACGGTCTTCTCCACTTAACTCTGAATTCTGCTAAGTTTAGTAAGTTGGGAAATTCCAACTACACCAATATATCACATTTGAATCCGTCCTCATAAAATATTATGACTTTGGCGGCGTTGCCGTGGTTCTCCATGAGTCCCATGACAAGTTTCAGCCGAAGCCCCGGTTCTTAAAATAGTCCAATGGCGGGCTTTGGCTTGCAATTTGACAGGTTAACTTTGTCCTTGTTATCTCGCTCATGGACTAAGCACAATGAGGCAAGAGCTACTTCTAGGTGGTGAGTGCTGTTTGAAGGGGAAATTGAGTTCGTAGTGAGTTCTGGGAGTATGCGATTTATCTAAGTACTCAGCAAGCGTGTAAGCAACTGACTTGTCAGAGCGGTCACACTACTTGGGAGCCTTATGGATGGTCGCTACAGTCACCAGTCCAAACTCGTCCAGAAAATCCAACTCCAAGATCGGTCACTAGCCTAGCTAGAAATAATTTGTATTGCATACATTGTAACTTATTCATATTTAAGAAACATTTTATGGTTCAGAGTTACCAAATAACGTCAAATGCTTTATATAAAATATCGTCTTAAGTTCATAACATTCCAGGTTCGGGGGATCTCACTTCCATCCAGATTTTCTAGCTTATAAGCCCCAGCACCCAGGTTCTTTAGGACCCGATAGGGCCCTTCCCAATTTCTGTCTAGCTTCCCAACATTTCTCTGAACTCTTACATTCCTGAGAACGAGGACGCCTTCTGAGAATTCTCTGGGCACAACCCGTTTGTTATGAGTTCGCTCCATTGTTCTTTGATAAGCACACATACGCGCATAGATGTCGTTTCTTTTCTCTTCAATCATTTCCAAATCCAAGGATCTTCGTTCATTATTTAAATGCTCGTCATACTGGGTTATCCGAGGTGACCTTATGGCTACCTGCACAGGACTGACTGTTTCGGACCCATATACCAAAGAGAAAAAAGATTCCTGGGTAGTTGAACGGTGAGTAGTGCGGTAAGCTCATAGTACCTCGTAGATGTGATCAGGACACAGTTTACAAATCCACCCGAGCTCTCTTGATTGGTGCCAAGGTTTGGAACGAGCTCATGTAGCACTGTCTTGCTACTTTATGGTTCCCCGTAACAGAAATCACTCCATGAGTGGAGGGGAACTTGAGCATCATATGGTATGTAGAAGGGACCGTCTCAAACTTACGGATGACGGTCCGTCCAATGATAGCGTTGTAAGCCAGATTGACTTCAACGACTATGAATTCTAGGGTTTCCGATCGGTCCATGCCCGGTTCTCCTAGAGTGAATGGGAAAAGATTTTTCCCGCACGGGATAACACTTCTCTGGTCGAACGACCAGAGGGTTATATTGGCGATAGGGAGATCTTGGGCCGCGGCTCCTAGCATCTCCGCCACTTCACGCTTTATCAGATTGCATGAAGCCCCGGTGTCCACCAGAATCCTATGGACCCGTCGGTCGGCGATAATTCTAGTGATGATGAGGGAATCATCACACGGATCGGTAACCCATTCTCGATCGGATGCGGTAAAGATGATATCGCCCTCAAAGGTCGAGGACCGCTCAGCCGATTCGTACTTGACCAACGCCACAGATTCGGAGTTTTCGGGAAACTCCTCACGCGCTGATCTTTTTCGGTCCCTGACCGACTCGTTAAAATTTATTCCGCCGGAGATAACATAGATATCTCCGGCGACCTCTCTTTCTCTGGGCACCTCCTCATTTAGCGGAGGTTGTGTGCCCACTTCGGCAGATGGGGGAGTTGGCTGCTCCCTCCTCTCTCCTTCATTTCGCGGGGCCCTGCCGCCGCATCCCCGCCATCACCTCCTCCGGCCCTGGCCAAGGTTCTCTTGACCTTGCTGGCCTCTATCCTGTTCGGGTTGGGGAGACCTTCGGTCACCCGCCCAGTCGTTGTAGTGTCGGGGTTGACCCCTATTGTCTCTTCCCCTCGGCCTGTGACGATCGTCACCCTGATGGCCCGCTCGGGGAGAGTCAGCCCGCTTGCCCCTGCGATCATCATGATGGGGTTTTTCCTTGTTCATTGCCGCTACTGTCTCTCGCAGTAGCGGGCATTTCAACGTCGGGTGATCGCGGTTGTGATGCAACTCGCAATAGACCCGATTGTCCTCCTTCTTCGGGAGGACGATCTTTTCAGCCACAGCCGCAACTTCCCGCGGCTGTCTCTTAGGGTAAGATACCCTGTGATCACCTGCGGGATCAGAATTCCCGCCAGGCTTTCGATATCCCGCTCCCAGCGCTTCATCCACCTTGATGTACTTGTTGATTTTCTGAAGGAGCTTTCCCAAGGTGGACAGTGGGCACTTCACAAGGCTAGCCGAAAAGCCACACGGTCCCAAGACCTGCTGCAAGATATCGATTTTGTCTCGGAGCTCCAACTTAATACCCCGAGAAGTTCGGTTGAACTTCTCCATAAAAGAACGGAGACTCATCTTCGCCGGGATATACTTCATGTCATATAGTTCCTGCCTGCTACGAGGCGGTCCTACATTTGGAGCGAACTGCTCCGAGAAAGCCAGGATGAATCCGCCATACGACTGTATGGATCGGGCCGGCAAGTTTTTGAACCAGGTCCGGGCAACGCCCTGCAACCTTGCCACGAAGATGCGGCACTTCAATGAGTCAAAGGCCCGAAAGGTCCCCATCGTCAGCTCGAAATCTGCGACGTGATCGATTGGATCACCGTCACCTCTGAATACTGGTAACCCTTCGACGTTACGGTAGTATCGAGGGATGACTGCCGCCCAGATCTCTTCGGAAAAAGGGAGCATCAAATCTCCCAACGCGGCAGAGACGCCTCCAGATTGTTGGGATGATGTCTGGGCCATATGCAGATTATGCCACCAGTCATCATCCTTGCTCCGCCTGATCGGGGCATCCATGGCCCGATCAAATAGTCCAGGATTGCGCCCCAAATTAGGCCCGCAATCCCTCTGCGTTCGCAGGGTTTGCAACTCCGTGGTGAGCTCGTATATGCGCCTCTGCATCTGTTCCTGATCCGTCCCAGGAACCGGAGTTGGAGTTTTAATTGGAGGAGGCGGAGTAGATTGGTATCTCGGCCTCCTCATTGTCACTCCGCGCCTGATAATCTCCTCTTCATCGGAGCTCGGCGCGTCTGGGTCGCTTTCGTACCATCTGTTTGCTGGAATAGGGCTTGTGATAGTCGGTGGTTTTGTTCCACTCCTCTCCGACGTAACTTCCAATATAACTTTCCTGACAACAGCTTCCATGTCCTGTAAAGAGAACGTTGAAGCTGGAAGGCTGCTGGGAAGCATGTCACTATCGTTCGTCGAAGTTCCAGTTGCCATGCTTTTGATTATCCTATCCCGGGTAAAGACCTCAAATGGGGATTAGAAACTTGTCCCCACGGACAGCGCCAAACTGTTGTGGTTCGAAAACCGGGGTGTCAACAATCGACCGGTTCGTAGGAAGACGAACTGGGTTATAATTTATTTGATGTGTGGAAAACGATTATAAACCAAAGAAAAAGGGACACGGCAGTTGTAGAGTTGAAAACCTCAAAAATGAGGAAAAAACTACTTGACTATGGGCTAAAGAAAATGCCCTTAATCGGTTCACTAAGCAAAATAATAATCACAAAGATCATGTTTGTTCTTTAGACAACAAATGGGGAGAGAAGTATCGAAAATAAATCGATAGAAACCTCTGTATGCGAAAGCTCGAAGGAGAATCGGAAGATCCCCATTTTCATACCCCAAGTGTCCTTTTTATACTCCCACTGTGTTGTATACAGTTGGGTGTCGTTTTGTGTCTGTCATTTGCGGCTAGGTCGGCTAATGTCAGGCGGAACAGCCGCCGAGAACGACTTCACAGAGCGGCATGGCGCTAGACCTTTCGGCGCTACTAGCCGGCTATTCCCTGGCTACTGGAGGCTCGTACGACTTCGCCGGACCACGCTTCTGACAAGGCTGTCGAGAGTTGTCGTTGCATGGGAGGAATGTGGACGGCGCGAAGCAGGGCCTGTAAAATGTAGACCGATCGGTCTTGGCGCATGGGAGGAGCTGGGCCCCACATATCAGGACCGATCGCTATGAACGGTTGATCGGGCCATGGGGCCTGGATGGGCCATTTACTAATGTGGGCTGGATCTGGGCCTCCAAGTTCAGCTTACGTTGTTTGGGCTCCTCTGACCAAGCTTGATCCTGATCCTGTCCGAGGTACCGGGTTCCGGGGATCTCATCAGGTGGCGTTGTTAAGCTGCAGAACTATGTCAAACATTAACCCTAACAACTGTGCGATTTTTTGGTGATTGTTGATATTTTAAACTTTTGATTTAAGATGCATGGTTTCTTATGATGGAATATTAGGTCTCTTGATACTGGTATGTAATTATTTTAGTTAATGAATGGCGGTAGGGGTGGGCACGGGTCCGATCCAACTGGTTATAGGTAACCCATCGAACCCGTACGGGATAGGAAATTTTCTTGACCCATCAAATGGTCAACCCGACAGGTTCGAAATTCGACCCAACCCATCAACATATTTATATAATATAAATTATTAACTTAAAAAAACTTAAATTTTAATTCTAAAAATAATTAGATCTATATCAACTCGTTGCCCCGTACGGGTTAATTTTTGCGACCAAACTTGTATATTTATTTTTCGCTAGCCGGCCCATGAGTTGACCCATTTGTATGGATTGGGTTAACCCATCGAGTTGAGCCGATCCATACCCACCTCTAATGGACGGAGAATAGAAAGAATATAATGAAATATAGACTCACACATTATACTTAAACCTATTATTGACATGTTGAACATTGTTTTTGTAAAGCTAAATGTATTGTAGTGTATAAAAAAAATGTATTTTAGATTATTGACATCAGTATTTTGCTATCTCTTGACTTTCCTCTTCTTTTCTATCTACAACTTGGCAAGTTAACTATGATGATCGAAGAGGATATCGATGATGAAGTCACTAGAATGAAAAAAGTAATGAAGGAGAGGAAGAAATATCTTGATCATATTTCTTGTTCTAAAATGAAGATGTTACAACGCTATTTGTATCATAAATGTAAAGCAGTTAAAAGTAACAAACTTGTGATGTGAAGAAACATGTAATAATAACAATGCCTCTTATTTTATTCTCTTCCACATTCATTTGACCTATTCTTGAGGATAGTTCAATATCCCCTCAAGATGAGTGTGGATTTTCAGTAAGTGATCTGTTTGGTCTTCAAAATTTCATTATTTTAGTAAATTTGGTTTTAAAATTTAATTTGACATTTATAGTCTCTTACTTTGATAGTTTTGAGAAAAATGATCTTGAAAGTTTTCAAAATTTGGCAGAATTAGTCCAAAAAAATTGAGAATTAATTTTGTTACACGCATTAAACTTTGATGATTAAATTTACAAAAATTTACGAAATATGGTGACTAGTTTTGTCCAAAAAACAAAGTGTGAGTACAAGTTTTACCTTCAAATAATTTTGTGTCTGAATATGCCAAAATTAACAAATTTTGGGGATCAAATTTATCAAATCATATAAGTTTTGTGAACTTTGAATACCTTTCGCTCGTTAGGAGTTAGTTAATCATGTGAACCGTGGAGGGATTTTTTAAGATCTATAAAGCCTTGTATTTTTCATTAAAAAAAGAATTCATTCTATTTTTCCTTAAGATTCTAACACTTACGTGGTAGAAAATGGCTCAAAGAATATCAAGTGCAGATTTGGTCCAATCATCCATGCCATGGTTTGATGAAAACTATGAGGATTGGAGCATGTTAGAGAACTTTCTGCCTTACAAGGAATATTGGAATCTTATGGATTCTAGTTTTGAGGCTCAAGTAACTACATTTACATATGTGTAGAAGAAGCAAAGTGTGATTTGAAACTGCGAGAGATTTTAAGGTAAAAAATTATTTGTTCCAAGCACTTACATCCATTGTTCACCGGGCAGCGACAATCTAGTAGATTGTTGTCCATGGTTGCCTCTTTGTTGACTGAATCATTGTGCTTGAATGACCAAACCCGAAAAACGATATCCGACCCTACAATCCTGTATCGGGCGGTAACAAACAAAATATAGGTACGATCGATATTTCACACCCCAACCGATATTAAATCTTTGATAATTTTTTACTAGGGTTTTTGTACTGATTTAACCAAAGTAAATATTGAGAATTATAATTATAATTTTTTACTAAAGCATCAATGACCAAATTTGCCAAAATTAGGAAAATATGAAGACCAAATACGTCTTTATTATATTTCAGAGATTTTAATTGACAAAATTGATAATATAGATGATCAAATTTGTCTAACATTGGTGCCCAATTTCACTTAAGATGGAAAATATGAGAATTGATTTTACTAATCAAAACTATGAGATCATAATTTTCTCAATTAGAAAATTTTGGAAAACAAATTTCTCGAAATTAGAAAACTGTCGGAATTAAATTTTATATGGCCTAATTTTTAAATATTTAAGTGACGTCGTTTTCCATTTGATAGAGAAGGACTTCGTATTTTATTTTTATAGAAAAAGACATCATTTATGCTTGTTTATATTTTAAAAAACAATCTCACATTCTGTAAATTATTTCTTAAAAAACAATGAATAACATCATATGTCAATAACTCTAATAAAAATAAAGTAATATATTTAATCATAATGTAGGGCACTATTTTAATTTTATAGATACACCTGTGTTTTACATAACTATGTTAAAAATTTTCACACAATTTGGTCCATTGAATTTTGAATAGTCCACATCATTAAAAGGCACCCACGTGTTAGTTAAGCCACAATTAATGTGTATATGCGATTTTTCTTCTAGATAAATAGCAATTTGGCCCCTAATTTTACAAAATTGATAATTTAATCCTATTTTGACTAGAATAGCCTATGTACTATTTTTTTAAAAAAAACCGTATTACATTTAGGGACATTAAGTACATAACAAGTAAAGTTTTACGGTGGATACCGGTATAGTAGATATACCAATTAAAATACACATTTAAAATTAAACGAAGAGAAACATCCATAAATATTTATTTTTTAAAAAAATAAATACTATAAAAGAGTACAAAAACTGAAAAAAAGGCCATACAGCTCCAACCACCTTGTCAACAACTACAGAAAATCCTCAGAATAAAAATAATATTTGAAATTTAAATTGATTATTAAAATGTATTTATACTATTTTTTAAAATGTATGATTTTGATCAAATTCAAACTCTATATTAAATATATATCTCAGGTTTTTCCAAATAAATATATTATTTTTAAAAAATTGAGTTCCCTAATATCTTAAGGAAGGCTATGCCGCATAACTATCTTAAGGTTGGTATATTTTTAAAAGTGCCGTGGATCAACGGTGAAATACTCAAATTGTAATTTTTTTAATGTATAAAAAAAATTATGATATGTTCATCACTAAAAAACCACATTTCTATCACAAGTACTAAAAACAATTATATATCATTGCGATGTAAAAAATGATAATTTACTCTTACCTCAAATAATTATAATATATGTATTATTTTTTTTTATATAAGGATATAATATTATTTTTATATAAATTACAATCATAATACTATAATTTTATAAAATATATTTAAAAAATGAGGATTAGAATATCTTATCAAATGTGAGTTTAACCAAACAAACCGGGAAATTGGATGGGATCGCATTTCATGTAATCGAGCTTTTAGTCGTATTATTATTTATAAAAGATCCAAGAAATGTTGAGGTGAGTTTTTTACATACCGGTGTCAGGCTATAAACGTTGTTTAATAGACACCATTTTAAAAAGTAGTTTTTTAATGGCACTGGTTACAAAATATTTCTCACAATAGCAGTACTTTACTGCTATTTCTCAGAATAGCAGTAGTTTTTGGCGAGAATAGTGTGTAAGAAACAAAAATATTTAAAGTAAATGAAAATCTAAAGTTTACAAAAATGTCACGAACAAAATTAAAAAATTTTGAAGTATCGGTTTTGACTAATTTTTAAATAAAATATTGATTGATATAAATACGGTCAATGTTTTCATACCGATCGATGTAGTGTCGGCATACCACTCTGTACGACGAAAACCAGAGTGATCGTTAGGGGCCGTTGTTGGGGTCGGAAGCCAAGTATCACGGGACTATCCATAAAAAATTTTAAAAAATATTTTTTT
>RWGZ01000937.1:1560022-1583615 GCA_009725065.1 Utricularia reniformis
GCTTGGTCTTATCAGGATTATGTGGGGGTTGATCCCCAAGTCTGTTCTCATAGACTCAATGTTAACCCATATGTGCGACCAGTTCATCAGAAGAAGAGAAAGTTTTCCCCTGGGAAAGAGAGGGCGATTGATGAGGAGGTGGAAAGTTTGCTGCAGGCAGGATTCATAGAGCATGTTAGATACACGAATTGGGTCGCGAATCCAGTGGTGGTCCCAAAGTCGAGTGGTGGCTGGAGAGTTTGCATTGATTTTACTCATTTGAATAAAGCATGCCCGAAGGATCCGTATCCGCTGCCGGCCATTGACATGATGGTGGATGCGGCATGTGGCTTTGAATTCCTTAGTATGTTAGATGCTTTTAAGGGATATAATCAAATTTTTATGCATTGTGAGGACAAGTTGTTTACTTCATTTATGACAAATAAAGACATTTTTTGCTATAGAGTTATGCCATTTGGGTTGAAAAATGTTGGGGCAACCTATCAACGTTTAATGAATTCGATGTTCAAAGATATAATCGGAAAATCTTTGGAGGTTTATATCGACGATATATTGATAAAGAGTAAACATGGGGATAATTATATCCAGTATTTGAATGATTGTTTTGGGGTACTGAGAAAGTATATAATGAAATTGAATCCGCTTAAGTATGTGTTTTGTGTAAAAGGAGGCAAATTTCTCGGCTTTATGGTATCTGAGATAGGAATTGAGATGAATCCTGACAAGATAACAGCTATCCAAGAAATGACTCCTCCGACGACTGTTAGGGAAGTTCAAAGGCTAACTGGGAGATTAGTCTCGTCGAATCGCTTCATTTCGCGATCTGCATAGAGAAGTTTGCCGTTTTTTAAGGTTTTACGTAAGATGAATCTTTTGTATTGGGACGACGAATGTAGCAGGGCTTTTGAGAGTTTGAAAGATTATCTGAGTAAACCACCGTTTATGTCACCTCCTTCACCGGGGGAACCGTTGGGTTTATATTTGTCAGTGACAAAAGAGGCAGTGAGCGCCACGTTGGTCAGACTTAGCGATAAAGAACATAGACTGATATATTATGTGAGCAGGAAATTGCAGGGAGCGGAGTCCCGATATACTGATCTAGAGAAGTTCGTATTAGCTCTCATAGTCGCCTCGCGGAAATTGAGGCACTATTTTCAAGGACATCGTATTGCAGTCTTGACAGATCAGCCTATCCGAAGTGTGTTATCAAAGATTGAGGCCTCTGGCAGGCTAGCAAAGTGGAATATCGAGTTGGGCCAGTATAAGATAGAATATATCTCCAGGCGAGCGTTAAAGGCCCAGGTGTTAGTGGATTTCATAGTAGAGATGACTCGGTCGGAAGAGTTGGGTATTCAGGAGTACTGGAACGCATTCGTAGATGGATCGGTGTCTGCCGGGCGAGCCGGTATTGGTGTTTATTTTAAAGAAATGAAATCTGGTGAAGAACATGAATATGTTGTAAAGTTGCGCTTCCCCGCAACTAACAACGTCGCCGAGTATGAAGCCTTGATATTTGGTATTAACTTGGTTGTGGAAATTGGAATCGTTCGTTTGCATGCTCATTCTGATTCGCAGTTAGTGGTGAACCAATTTGCAGATACTTACGCCACCAATGGGAACCATTTGTGCAGGTATTTAGAAAAGCTCAAAGAGGCGGCTAAAAATCTTAAGATATTCAAGTTTACATATATCCCAATGGAGGAAAACACGCGTGCAGACGGTCTTGCAAAGGCGGCGACGATTTTAGAACTCTCGGATGAGTCAAAGATAACAACAATGATCCACTACCAGCCCTCTGTTAGTCCTGTGGAGAAACAGACAGCCGAGGTGGCTAATTTGGAACTTTCGAATGAGACATGGTTTTTATTGGATGCCATAACTGACGAGCCGTCATGGAAGGATGCTATTGTGAATTATCTAATCAAGAGAGAATTTCCTGCCGACGAAGGCGAGGCCCGAAGAACTATGCAAAGAGCTACAAATTTTGTCTATGTGGATGATAAGCTGTATAAGAAGAATTTCGGAGGCCCATATCTTCGATGTTTGTCCCCAATACAGGCAAAGGCCGTTATAGNATAACCACATCCAGTATTTGAATGATTGTTTCGGAGTACTGAGAAAGTATATAATGAAATTGAATCCGCTTAAGTATGCATTTTGTGTGAAAGGAGGCAAGTTTCTCGGCTTTAGGGTATCTGAGAGAGGAATTGAGATGAATCCTGACAAGATAACAGCTATCCAGGAAATGACCCCTCCGACGACTGTTAGGGAAGTTCAAAGGCTTCATTGAATCGCTTGTTTTCGCGATCAGTAGAGAGAAGTTTGCCATTTTTTAAGGTTTTGCGTAAGACGAACCTTTTTTATTGGGACGACGAATGTAGCAGGGCTTTTGAATGTTTGAAAGATTATCTGAGTAAACCACCGTTTATGTCGCCTCCTTCACCGGGGGAACCATTGGGTTTATATTTGGCAGTGACAAAAGAGGCAGTGAGCGCCGCGTTAGTCAGACTTAGCGATAAAGAACATAGACCGATATATTATGTGAGCAGGAAATTGCAGGGAGCGGAGTCCCGATATACTGATCTAGAGAAGCTTGTATTAGCTCTGATAGTCGCCTCAAGGAAATTGAGGCACTATTTTCAAGGACATCATATTGCAGTCTTGACAGATCAGCCTATCCGAAGTGTGTTATCAAAGATTGATGCCTCTGGTAGGCTAGCAAAGTGGAATATCGAATTGGGCCAGTATCAGATAGAGTATATCTCCAGGCGAACGTTAAAGGCTCATGTGTTAGTGGATTTCATAGTAGAGATGACTCGATCGGAAGAATTGGGTATTCAGGAGTACTGGGACGCCTTTGTAGATGGATCGGTGTCTGCCGGGCCAGCCGGTATTGGTGTTTATTTTAAAGAAAGGAAATCTGGTGAAGAACATGAATATGCTGTAAAGTTGCGCTTCCCCGCAACTGACAACGTCGCCGAGTATGAAGCCTTGATATTTGGTATTAACTTGGCGGTGGAAATTGAAATCGTTCGTTTGCATGCTCATTCTGATTCGCAGTTAGTGGTGAACCAATTTGCAGATACTTACGCAACCAATGGGAACCATTTGTGCAAGTATTTAGAAAAGCTCAAAGAGGCGACTAAAAATCCTAAGATATTCACGCTTACATATATCCCAAGGGAGGTAAACACGCGTCAGACGGTCTCGCAAAGGCGGCGACGGTTTAGAACTCTCGGATGAGTCAAAGATAACAACAATGATTCACTACCAGCCCTCTGTCAGTCCTGTGGAAAAACAGACAGCCGAGCTGGCTAATTTGGAACTTTCGAATGAGACATAGTTTTTATTGGATGCCATAACTGACGAGCCATCATGGAAGGATGCTATTGTGAATTATCTAATCAAGAGAGAATTGCCTACCGACGAAGGCGAGGCCCGAAGAACTATGCAAAGAGCTACAAATTTTGTCTATGTGGATGATAAGCTGTATAAGAAGAATTTCGGAGGTCCATATCTTCGATGTTTGTCCCCAGTACAGGCAAAGGCCGTTATAGAAGAAGTTCACGCTGAGGACTGTGGTGATCATTCAGCAGATCGATCCTTAGCGAATAAGGTTAAGAGGGCCGGTTATTTTTACCCAACACTGGTGAAAAATTGTGTGAATTTTGTTCGGGCTTGTTCTGCTTGTCAGTTCCACTCAAACGTGCATCATGTACCGAGAGCTAGTATGAAACCTTTACCGACAACATGTCCCTTAGATATGTGGGGCATCGATATTTTAGGACCATTTCCGAAGGCACCTAGCCAAAAGAAGTTCTGCATAATGGCTGTGGAGCATTTCTCTAAGTGGATAGAGGTTGAAGCTGTATCGCGAGTTCGGGAACAGGAAGTTATCAGTTTCCTTTGGAGGTACATCGTGTGTCGATTCGGAATTCCCAGGATTTTGGTATCAGATAACGGAACGCAATTTGCCGGAAAGAGGGTTAATGAATGGTGTGAAAGTTATGGAATTGAACAGCGATTTACCTCCGTGGCACACCCAGAAACAAACGGGCTTACAGAGGTCATCAACCGTATTATCCTGCAACAGCTGAAAACACGAATAGATGAATCCAAAGGCTCTTGGGTGGATGAATTGCATAATGTGATGTGGGCATATCGGACATCACCGAGGTCCACTACCGGATTCAGCCCCTTCTCTTTAGTATATGGCTCTGAGGCCGTGTCTCCGGTAGAAGTGACTATTTTATCAGAAAGAGTTATCGCTTATGACGAAGTGTTGAAAGAGGATATGAGAAAGTTGGACCTTCACTGTATTGATAATATCCGTGATAGAGCCGCAATACGAATGGAGATATGTAAAAGGCGGATGACTAAGAAGCACGACAAGGGCGTTCGACATATGTTGTTAAAAGTTGGAGACTTGATTCTTAAGAAAGTGGAAATCTCGAAGCATGTTGGCAAGTTGGATCGAAAGTGGGAAGGACCGTACAGAGTAACGGCCGTAGTGAAGGAACGTACAAAATCGCAAATATGAGCGGGGAGGAGCTGCCACGGACTTGACATATTTCCAATTTGCGCAAGTATTATGTATAGACGTGACTCATCGATCTTTTTGAAAATAAAAATTTCCCCTCTTTTTTGTGGTCACATTCTAATTTTTTAAGTATCTTTTTTGACGACATGAATTCAATCGACTAGGGGACTGGTAAGGTAGGAGTAGGTCCATTGCGTTTTAGTACGAAGGAGGATGGAATAAATTAAATAAGTTAGATTAGAAACGCAATGTACCACCTGTCTTATAGTCGATCATTTTCAAACTCGTCAAATTAAATATTGTGTCAAAATATTTTGAACGTGATGAGTCTTCCTGTCCGCGGCAAAACCGTCTATACATAATGATTGTTGTAATATGTTAAGAGGCCTGTTTGTTGTGATGTATATTTCCGTAGCAAATCAGGGTGCAAGTATATACCTGACTCCTCCATGACACACCGACGAGGGTCGCGCCCTCGCCGAAGGCTGGTCCATTTCCGCATGGCACCGTCTTATGGACGGGCCGAATGACGCCGTTTTATGAACGGGTCGAGAGTGCAATGGCACCGTCTTATGGACGGGCCGAATGACACTGTTTTATGAACGGGTCAAGAGTACGATGGCACCGTCTTATGGACGGGCCGAATGACACCGTTTTATAAACGGGTCGAGAGTGTGATGGCCCCGAATGCAAGTATATACCGGTAGCGAGAGTGTGATGGCCCCGGGTGCAAGTATATACCGGTGGCGAGAGTGTGATAGCCCCGAGTGCAAGTATATACCGGTGGCGAGTGTGTGATGATCCCGGGTGCAAGTTTATACCGGTGGCGAGAGTGTGATGGCCCCGAGTGTAAGTACATACAGGTGGCGAAGATATATTGGTAAAGGTAGAGCGGTTGACTCATTTTAGGTATCTACTCATTTTAAATAGGCGTTCGCCTGGAGATATCGCAGACTTATTCAAGCCTCGCTACACTGGGGACTCTTACGCATTACTATTCTTATTATATGCGTTATTATTGAGCTTTCCTACTTGAGATTCAGGCAGATTCGTATTATCTCGGAAATATATTTCTTGATTTGAATTATTCGGAGCTATATATTCCTTGAAGAATGTTGCGATGAATTAAGTTGAAAAGAAGAGAATACGACTTATTCAGAATTATGTGATTATTGAATTAGAGTGAGAAATTGAGTGGCATTCAATATCAAATTTTATATACACATAGGGGATACAAGAAACGGAGAGCACAAAAATGAAGAAAACACATGTGGAAGTTTATTTCTTCTTCTTCTTGGAGCCCGAACCTTCACCGGGTTCGCTAGGGCGCTTTCTTACCAGCTTAATAGTCGAGGAGGGAGGATCAGTCTCTTTTCCTTTAGTTCCCGCAACGGTCAACTTCTCGAGAATAAAGCTCGCCATCTCGACCTCATGGCGCTCTCGAGCTCCTGTCACACTAGCAGGAACGTATAATGGAGGGTCACGTTGACCCATCACCTCCTCGTCTTTAAGAAGATCTCCCACGAGGGGACCCACCGGTTCCGGGAATAATGCTGCCAACCTTCGAAATGCTTCCGCCGATGGACCCTCCTCGGGTATTTTTATCTCCTCCGAATATAGCTGCTGGTGCAAGTCCTCCTCCAAGTTGAATTGGAGCGCCCCGAACGGATCCCCCAAGCAATCTAATTTATCCTCCGCATCCACAGGCTCGAACTTACCGGATAGACTGGGATCAAGTCTTCCCCTCTCTTCAGGAGTTAGGGATATGCCCAGGATTCCTTGTGTCTGGACACTTCCTCTAAAAAAATACTGAGCAGACGACGTCGCATTGGCTAGGGCCGCCAGGTTTCGGAAAGTCGGGGAGTGCACTGTATATTCCCATATTAGTTTCCGGAAGCAGTCGTTGACCTGGGATGGCAACCTAGCGGCTCGAGCCCGAAGACGGTCCACGGTGGATTGGAGGGACTCATTCTTTGATTTTAATTCTTTATTTTCCTCCAAGGCCTTCCCGAGAGCCTTCTTATCAGCAGCATTGGCATCTTTGGCCTTCTTTAGCTTTTCTTCGGTCTCGGCTTGTACTTCCCTCAACTTGTCCTGAGCATATTTCTCGTTCGTCTTAAGGGTATCTAAGAATTGCTCGAGGGCATGCCTTTTCCCAATGTGAAATGCCGCACACTCCGTCAACTCGCTACGATGAGCACGGTTAAGAGCTTCGATCGCTTTATTATGTTCTACCCGGAGCGCTGCCATGTCTTGGGCATGCTTTTCCCGCTGATTCTGAATTAGCTTTTCTGCGGCTTTCTTCGTCTGCTCCCCGATTATATCTGGACTGTCAAGCTCCGAATGCCTAAGCATACAGTATTCCCCTATCGCGGCTGCGGTGCTCATCTCCACAACCGTCCGCTCCATCTGAAAGAAAAGTAAAAACCATGAAAAAACAATATATGGGTGAAACAAAGAGCAAGTTATAATTGTCAATGTGATTTACAAACCTCTCCCATCATGCGACACGCTGTCGCAAATTGGCTCATCAACCGACTGAAATCGGTAAACACCGTGTGGTCATCTCGTCCACGCGGTGGCAATGACGGATTCCTGTCAAAATACGTCAAGGCCGGCCTATTGGAAACACTGTCACCCCTCGGGATCCGAATGGTGACTCCGTCTTTTATTAGTATGAGGCCGGCCTGACGCCCCATCTCGAGCCATTCCTTCACTATATGTTTCGGTATATCTCTTATGCGGAAGGCATAGAGGAACTCGGCGGTTAACCCACTCCTTCTGATAGGTTCCGCAATCTCCAAAACGGTGGAGCCCTCCACCGGTCTTTTTCCTTTATCCGAAGGAGCTTCTTGGTTCGTTTCCTCTTCCGGACGGGTCTCTAGCTCAATCTCCTCTATCAGCGGGCCCATCGGTCCACCCCCGCTTATCTCACCTTCCTCCTCGCCATCTCCGACAACGTCCACTAGTGTCTCGGCGAAGTCATACATCCCTTCGTCAGGGGAAAACTCTCTAGCAGTAAGCTCTAATCGCCGAGACACAGGAATTAAATCTTCAGGACTCTCAGGGTGCTCTGTAGTCGGCTCGGGATTCTCAATGACCGGAGCAGGTGGTGTCGGAGTAACCGGTCGGGCCTCTTCTGCTTGCGGCACCGTTTCTTGCAAGCTTCGTGCCAGCTCAGCCGCTGCAGTGCGGTTCTGAGATCCTGGGGCCATCTCGAAGATCAACTCATCCTTCTCCGTAACAAGAGTACGGAGAGATCTCAACTTATCACCTAATCTCGAACGATCTCCAGGGGGAGCCATTATTTTATCTGCAAAACAAACAAGTTGTGCTTATAGAGCATATATACGCTGGTTTTAGGAAGTTGTGCTTATCGAGGGAGAGGTGTCGAGATGGTTTAAGTGTTAATGCATGGACCATATACATAATAGTCCCCTACTAAAATGGGTAGGGGCTGGAAGAATGTTGGAGGCGACCAAGATCGGGGCATAGAATAGCGTCTTCGGGGTCCAGTCAGTACCATCCGATATAGCGCACGCTTCAAGTATCCTCTCCAAAGCCTTAGGAGTAATGGATCTCGGGATAGGATAATAGGACTCCGGAAAGAAAGGTTCCCCCTCAATTGAGAACCGCCAGAGAAAGCTAAGCGCGGATAATCTAGTGGAACCCACACAAGTGACAAAAAAGAAATGCTTCTTCCAGTCATGGTTCGATTGAGGTGTAGAGAATGGAAAGGAGCTTCTCTTGTGCCTCAGACGGAAAAAGATGCAACCCTGAACACCATAATGGATAGCGGTACTGACTTGGAAGACTTGAAAGAAGCTATCAACGGTTATCGAAATCCCGTTGGTCTCCATGAAAAAAATGAAGGCGACCACCAAAGATATCGAGTTTGGGTTCAGCTGGAAGAGATGAATATTCAAACAAGTTAGAAGTGTGGAAATGAACGGGTGAAGCGGAAAGCGGAGACCACACTCTAGATACTCAAGACAAACGGTGTGAGTGCCAACCGGTGGACGTAGGATCCGATCAGTAGGACCCGGCTGGAATAGAACACAATCGGAAGGGAGGTGGTAATCTTCCACGAGAGATTTCTACTTCCGGTGATGCATTGTATATGGATGATCAAAAGATTTTAAGGCCTTGACAGCTGAACTCTCAGGACCTATCGTATTCTCAAGATGTGCGATTCGATCGAAGAAATGTGGATAAAGGTTCGTAATGGGGGAACGAAAAGGTGACAGACTCGAATTGGAGCTCCCCGAGCCGGATGAGGAGCCCGAGGAATGGGATGACGAGGTATCGGAGTTCGAGGAATGGGCAGAGTCGGAGGACATGATGTGAAGTTCTCGAAATTAAGCTTTTTCCAATTTTTATAATTTTTCCCTGATTTTATTAAGTGTCTCGCGAGTTTTCGTACCGAAAGTCGCGAAATTCACTGTGCAGCCTACGTAGTCCCGAGTTTTCGTTCAAGTGTTAAGTTCACTGCGTCACTGTTCAGTCCCGAGAATTCGTTCGTAAAGTCGCGAGTGCACTGTGCAATGCAAGGAGTCGCGAGAACTCGTTCAAAAGTCGCGAATGTCACTGTGCTCTGAGGGTACTCGCGAGAACTCGTTCCAAAAGTCGCGAATGCCACTGTACTATGAGAGGAGTCGCGAGAAGTCGTTCGAAAAGTCGTGAGAAGTTTGTGTTTCCGCGAATAAGTACTGTAACAGGGGGGGATCCGATATTTATAGGGTCGGACCCTCGTGTCGGGAAAAATCCCGAGATTTTTGCACGAGCTCGGAATGTGATATTCTTAGTGTCAAAACGATGGCGTCTGCGAGGGGTTCTCAACCCTACTAACGTTTTTTCCGGAAAAATTCCCGAGCAAGTGTCGACTTTCGGGACGAGCTAATATGATATGGTTTACGACTCATAATATGAATCTGAAAACCAGGGGACTATTGATATTACCTGGGGATGTTTTTGGTATCACGATGCCCCAGGAGCTCGTCCGACGTGGCCAGATGGTATTTTCGATATTCTTGGTATTCTCGTCTATTTACGTCATTCTATAGTTTTGGGAGTATTCTCGTAATTTGGACTTCCGGGGCATACATATTTGCATTTGACTGTCGTTTCTAGCAGTCTCGGGCAAGTTCGGCCCCAGACGGGGTCGAAGGGTATTTTCGTAATTTGGCACCCGAGAAGCATGCCGGTAAGTTGTGGAGATATTTTTGGCTGTATATTCGACATCTGGAAGCAGTGAATTATTTTACGAGGTTCTCCGGTATTTTCTCATTGATATTTCCGGCTAATTCTCGATCGAGATGGATTTCCGAAGTTCTATTGCGGAATGTCATTTATTCTAATTTAATTGAATATTATTTAGGTACTTTGGGCTTAATCGAGTGAAATTGGGCTCCTGGGCTGAAACTTATTAATTGGGCTGGATTTCTCTATAAATAGGAGTCTCAAGGCACTAAAAATGGATTCAAACTCTCTTCGCACCTCCCAATGCAAGGCTCTGGCTCAAATTCGCTAAGGCAGTCACGAGACTTCGTTTTTCAGCCCCCATCCGCAAGTTTTCGCACCAAAACTCGCGGCCACCTTCATCTGGGTTACTATTCGCTAGATTTCGTGTGAACAGTGCCAGTCGTGAGTTCTTGCCAGAAATCACTATTCGCGAGTTCTTGTTTGAACAGTGCCAGTTGCGAGTTCTTGCCAGAAATCACTATTCGCGAGTTCATGCTCGGAAGTTACTATTCGAGAGTTGTTGTTGATACAGTGTTTTTCGTGAGTTGTTGCTGGTACAGTGTTTTCTGCGAGTTGTTGCTGGTACAGTGTTTTCTGCGAGTTGTTGCTGATACAGTGTTTTTCGCGAGTTGTTGCTGGTACAGTGTTTTCTGCGAGTTGTTGCTGGTACAGTGTTTTCTGCGAGTTTTTGACCACAACTCACGGTTGCTTGTTGCTGGTACAGTGTTTTCTGCGAGTTGTTGCTGATACAGTGTTTTTCGCGAGTTGTTGCTGGTACAGTGTTTTCTGCGAGTTGTTGTTGGTACAGTGTTTTCTGCGAGTTTTTGACCACAACTCACGGTTGCCAGCCTTTCGAGCCCGATTGAGTGTTTTCGATCGTTTTTCGAGCCGTTTTTACCCGTGCTATCATTATCACCTCATTGTACTTGTATCCTTTGATTATTATAGTGGAAACCAAGGTAGAGATTCGCTCTCCCGAGGACGTAAGCTCACACATTGTGGGCCCAACCTCGTATATCGCTCGTGTCCCCACATAAACTGAATTCCGAATAATTAAAAAATTGACTGATCTAAAAATAAATACCCAAAATATTTTTAGACTAGATCAGTTTGGCGCCGTCCGTGGGGACTTGAGATTTTTATCACATTGAGAGCTTTATTGCTGAGTTTGGATTTCTATTATCATGACTACTCGGAATTCTGATGAAGAAATTGAGGTGGATTCTATTCCTAAAGTTAATGATGATTTTGCTGTGTTACCGGGGGCTCGGTCGTCAGTTCTGGAGGAGCCCCCTGCTCAAAATGTAACTATTCGACCCTCCCGGAGCGGGTTTTCATCCGGAAGNAGAATTAAATCTTCGGGACTTTCGGGGTGCTCTGTAGCCGGCTCATTTCCAGCGAGCTCGGGATCCTCAATTACCGGAGCAGGTGGTGTTGGAGTAACCGGTCGGGCCTCTTCTGCTTGCGGCACCGTTTCTTGCAAGCTTCGCTCCAGCTCAGCCGCTGCGGTGCTGTTCTGGGATCCTGGTGCCATCTCGAAGATCAACTCATCTTTCTCCGTAACAAGAGTACGGAGGGACCTCAACTTATCACCTAATCTCGAACGATCTCCAGGGGGAGCCATTATTTTATCTGCAAAACAAGCAAGTCGCGTGAGAAGTACAGTTAAAAAGATTATAGAACATATATACGCTGGTGTTATGAAGGTGTGCTTATCGAGGGGGAGGTGTTGAGATGGTTTAAGTGTTAATGCATGGTCCAGATACCTAATAGTCCCCTACTAAAATGGGTAGGGGCCGGAAGAATGTTGGAGGCGACCAAGATTGGGGCATAGAATAGCGTTTTCGGGGTCCAGTCAGTACCATCCGATGTAGTGCACGCGACAAGTATCCTCTCAAGAGCCTTAGGAGTAATGGATCGCGGGATAGGATAGTAAGACTCCGGAAGGAAAGGTTCCCCTTCAATTGGGAACCGCCAGGGAAGGCTAAGCACAGATAATCTAGTGGAACCCACACCAGTGACAAAAAAGAAATGTCTTTTCCAGTCATGATTCGATTGAGGAGTAGAGAATGGGAAGGAGCTTTTCTTGTGCCTCTGGCGAAAAAAGATGCAACCCTGGGCACCATAATGGATAGCGGTACTGATTTGGAAGATCTGGAAGAAGCTATCGACGGTTATCGAAATCCCGTTGGTCTCCATGAAAATAATGAAGGCAACCACTAAAGATATCGAGTTTGGGTTAAGTTGGAAGAGATGGATGTTTAAACAGGTCAAGAGAGTGGAAATGAATGGGTGAAGCGGAAAGCGGAGACCGCACTCTAGATATTCAAGACAAACGGTATGAGTGCCAACCGGCGGACGCAGGATCCGATAAGAAGGACCCGGCTTGTACATAACACAATCAGAAGGGAGGTGGTAGTTTTCCACGAGAGATTTCCACTTCCGATCATGCATGGTATATGGCTTATCAATGGATTTCAAGGCCTTGACAGCAGAACTCTCAGGACCTACGGTGTTCTCAAGATGTGTGATCCGTTCGAAGAAGTGTGGATAAGGGTTGGTAATGGGGGAGCGAAAGGGTGAAAGACTCGAATCGGAGCTCCCCGAGCCGGATGAGGAGTCCGAGGAATGGGATGACGAGGCATCGGAGTCAGAGGACATGATGTGAAGTTCTCGAAATTACGATTTTTCAAATTTTTATAATTTTTTCCTGATTTTAATAAGTGTCTCGCTAGTTTTCGTACCAAAAGTCGGGAAAGTCACTGTGCAGCCTACGTAGTCGCGAGTTTTCGTTCAGGTGTTAAGTTCACTGTGTCACCGTCCAGTAGCGAGAATTCGTTCGTAAAGTCGCGAGTGCACTGTGCAATGCAAGTAGTCGCGAGAACTCGTTCAAAAGTCGCGAATATCACTATGCTATGAGGGTACTCGCGAGAACTCGTTCCAAAAGTCGCGAATGACACTATACTATGAGAGTAGTCGCGAGAAGTCGTTCGAAAAGTCGCGAGAAGTTTGTGTTTCCGTGAATAAGTACTGTAACAGGGGGGGATCCGGTATATATAGGGCAGGACCCTCGTGTCGGGAAAAATCCCGAGATTTTTGCCCGAGCTCGGAATCTGATGTTCTTAGTGTCAAAACGATCGCATCTACGAGAAGTTCTCAACCCTACTAACAGTTTTTCCGGAAAAATTCCCGAGCAAGTGTCAACTTTCGGGACGAGCTAATATGATATGGTTTACGACTCAGAATCTGAATCTGAAAACCAGGGGACTATTGATATTATCTGGGGATGTTTTTGGTATCACGACGCCCAAAAAGCTCGTCCGACGTGGCTAGATGGTATTTTCGGTATTCTTGGTATTCTCGTCTATTTACGTCTTTCTATAGTTTTGGGGGTATTCTCGTAATTTGGACTTCCCAGGCGTACATATTTGCATTTGACTATCGTTTCTAGCAGTCTCAGGCAAGTTCGGCCCCATACGGGGTCGAAGGGTATTTTCGTAATTTGGCACCCGAGAAGCATGCCGGTAAGTTGTGGCGATATTTTTGGCTGTATATTCGACATCTGAAAGCAGTGAATTATTTTACGAGGTTCTCCGTTATTTTCTCATCGATATTTCCGGCTAATTCTCGATCGGGACTCATTTCCGAAGTTCTATTGCGGAATGACATTTATTCTAATTTACTTGAATATTATTTAGGTACCTTGGGCATAATCGAGTGAAATTGGGCTCCTGGGCCTGAAACTTATTAATTAGGCTGGATTTCTCTATAAATAGGAGCTCCAAGGCACTGAAAAGGGATTCAGACTCTCCTAGCACCTCCCAAGGCAAGGCTCTGGCTCAAATTCGCTAAGGCAGTCGCGAGACTTCGTTTTTCAGCCCCCATCCACGAGTTTTCGCACCAAAACTCGCGGCCACCTTCATATGGGTTACTATTCGCGAGATTTCGTGTGAACAGTGCCAGTCGCGAGTTCTTGCCATAAATCACTATTCGCGAGTTCTTGTCGGAAGTCACTATTCGTGAGATTTTGTCGATACAGTGCCAGTCGCGAGTTCTTGCTCGGAAATTACTATTCGCGAGTTGTTGCTGGTACAGTGTTTTATGCGAGTTGTTGCTGGTACAGTGTTTTCTGCGAGTTGTTGCTGGTACAGTGTTTTCTTCGAGTTGTTGACCACAACTCACGGTTGCCAGCCTTTCGAGCCCGACTGAGTGTTTTCGATCGTTTTTCGAGCCGTTTTTGCCCGTGTTATCATTATCATCTCATTGTACTTGTATCCTTCGATTATTATTGTAACGACCCTAATTTGGGCCTAGGTTTTTTGTTAAAACATGATAATTAAAACGGAAATATTCGGAAGCAAATTTAAAACATAGTTCGAAACATTAAAGTATGACTGCATAATTTAGAGTGTTCTCCGAAGGACCGGACTCTATCACCGGACAACCGACGACCTCCTTCCCCGTCCCTATCATATCTCACATGCGTCACCTACAAAATCTGTAAAGCGGTCACAATCTATTAAAGGAAACTTCACACACACTACACATTATCTTTTTTACTTCTTAGTTACATCATACACACACACATAAACCATTTCACTTAACTGTTTTCTTATTTCCCTCTTCTTTTACCCTTATCATTTCATCATTCATTAACTTTTCTGTTGCCGAGATTAACATGCTCGATGCATGTCCCGCCCAAGCCAACCGTTAGTTGTTGGATGACTCGACGGGCCATATGCATCCCTTCCCCGGGTGGGTACTTAGGCGCTACCCCTTTTTCCACCCGGATCCGTTCCGCCCTCTTCGTACGTATCTTTTCCTCTTTGGAACTTATCGTTCCCTTCATCAGGCATGCCCTTCCTTTGGCGAATCGTGTACTAGGCACGATGCCGGGTTCGGTCGGACGGTCCATCCTTCCTCACCCCGAGTCTTATTATCNCGAGAACTCGTTCCAAAAGTCGCGAATGACACTGTACTATGAGAGTAGTCGCGAGAAGTCGTTCGAAAAGTCGCGAGAAGTTTGTGTTTCCGTGAATAAGTACTGTAACAGGGGGGGGGGGATCCGGAATATATAGGGCCGGACCCTCGTGTCGGGAAAAATCCCGAGATTTTTGCCCGAGCTCGGAATCTGATGTTCTTAGTGTCAAAACGATCGCGTCTACGAGGGGTTCTCAACCCTACTAACAGTTTTTCCGGAAAAATTCCCGAGCAAGTGTCGACTTTCGGGACGAGCTAATATGATATGGTTTACGACTCAGAATCTGAATATGAAAACGAGGGGACTATTGATATTACCTGGGGATGTTTTTGGTATCACGATGCCCCAGGAGCTCGTCCGACGTGGCTAGATGGTATTTTCGGTATTCTTGGTATTCTCGTCTATTTACGTCATTCTATAGTTTTGGGGGTATTCTCGTAATTTGGACTTCTCGGGCGTACATATTTGCATTTGACTATCGTTTCAAGTAGTCTCAGGCAAGTTCGGCCCCAGACAGGGTCGAAGGTTATTTTCGTAATTTGGCACCCGAGAAGCATGTCGGTAAGTTGTGGCGATATTTTTGGCTGTATATTCGACATCTGGAAGCAGTGAATTATTTTACGAGACTCTCTGGTATTTTCTCATCGATATTTCCGGCTAATTCTCGATTGGGACGCATTTCCGAAGTTCTATTGCGGAATGACATTTGTTCTAATTTAATTGAATATTATTTAGGTACCTTGGGCTTAATCGAGTGAAATTGGGCTCCTGGGCCTGAAACTTATTAATTGGGTTGAATTTCTCTATAAATAGGAGCTCCAAGGCACTGAAAAGGGATTCAGACTCTCTTAGCACCTCCCAAGGCAAGGCTCTGGCTCAAATTCGCTAATGCAGTCGCGAGACTTCGTTTTTCAGCCCCCATCCGCGAGTTTTCGCACCAACACTCGCGGCCACCTTCATATGGGTTACTATTCGCGAGATTTCTTGTTAACAGTGCCAGTCGCGAGTTCTTGCCATAAATCACTATTCGCCAGTTCTTGTCGGAAGTCACTATTCGCGAGATTTTGTCGATACAGTGCCAGTCGCGAGTTCTTGCTCGGAAATTACTATTTGTGAGTTGTTGCTGGTACAGTGTTTTCTGCGAGTTGTTGCTGGTACAGTGTTTTCTTCGAGTTGTTGACCACAACTCGCGGCTGCCAGCCTTTCGAGCCCGACTGTGTGTTTTCGATCGTTTTTCGAGCCGTTTTTGCCCGTGTTATCATTATCATCTCATTGTACTTGTATCCTTCGATTATTATAGTAGAAACCAAGGTAGTGCATCGCTCTCCCGAGGACGTAAGCTCACACATTGTGGACCCAACCTCGTATATCGCTCGTGTCCCCACATAAATTAAATTCCGAATAATTAAAAAAATTGACTTATCTAAAAATAAATACCCAAAATATTTTTAGACTAGATCAAGGACTATTGATGCAAATAGCCCATAAGAGAAGCCCATAATAATATCGATAACTCAGGTGTTCATAGAACAAAGATTTTTTTTGTCGTCATATTTAGAGCAGTAATGGCTCAATTTCCAACTATACTTGCAATATTCACCGGAGATACTCGGAGCAATACTGACCCAATTTCTAATTTAACTTGCCACGGAATAAGAACCCACCCCCAAAGGGGGAATGTATGATTTTGTTGAGGCGTTAATTGACGTCTTTGGGGAAGACGAAGAGGGTGAGATAAGCGGGGGTCAGTCAATAGAAACACTGGTGGAGGAGATGGTGCATGAGATCCGTCCGAAGGGAGAACTGGCCTAGGAAACTCGTCCTGACAAGAGAAAACGACCGGTGGAAGGACCATCGCTTTTAGAGTTACCGAAGCTCACTAGATAGGGTGGGTTAGATGCTGATTTTCTCGACGTCTTTCGGATAAGAGACATCCCAAAACTAACTATGAAGGATTGGCTCGAGATGGGGCGTCAGACTGGCTTTATCATGATAAAGGACGGAGTAGTCATTCGAATCCCGCGAACCGACAAAGTTAATAGAAAGCCAGCCTTGGATTATTTTCACCGGCACCCGGAGTTGCCGTCACATGGTCGGGCCCACCACAAAACATTCACTGACAGGTTTAAGCGACCAAGCTGATGAGTGAGGTTTAGGTGATACGCTGCATAGAGGGAGAGGTTTGTAACCACTCTTGATCGTAAAGTAACTAGTAGTAGTACATATATATATATCTGATATTACCCGGATATATTCTCTTGTATTTATTCTCATCCGGGAGCTCGTCTAACGTGGTTATTGGTATTTTCGGTATTCTCAGTATTCTCGGTATTTCCGGTATTCTCATATTTTTATCGGATGGCATTCTCAAGTGGTATTCTCGTAATTCTGGCTTGTCGAGTGACATATAAAGCCTCTGTAAGCATTTTGAGATACTTCGGGTCATTTCGGCCCGGGACGGGGCCAGGGGTATTTTCGTCATTTGCCACCCGGGAGTGCATCGGTCAGGTGCAATGATGTTATGTGGCTGCGTATTCGCTATCTAAAGGCAAAGAACTGATATACGAAGTTCTCGGGAATTTTCTGATCGTATTCCCGACTAACATCTTGNTGCATTAAAACTAAAAAAAGGCTAAAATAACGAATACTTGTTGTATATACAAAACAAATAAGTTCGAAAACGGAATGATCGTGCAAGTCATAACAACATGACATCATGTCATAGCATTTAAACAATAGTTTAATCACAGAAATCATGGAATAAGCAAGTTATTCTATGTACTAACAACATGAATTCATGTTTAAACGACATGAATTCAAGTTTAATTGAAATCAAAATCATCACACCTTGAACATGTGGAACTATGTGAAAAATGAACCAAATGATATTCATACCAATCGCATTGTAAATTTGGTAAAACCAAGTGTGTTCAAACTAAATAAAGGCTAACATTAGTAATACTTGTTGTATATATGATATTACCCGGGTATATTCTCTTGTATTTATTCTCACCCGGGAGCTCGTCTAACGTGGTTATTGGTATTTTCGGTATTCTCGGTATTTCCGGTATTCTCATATTTTTATCGGATGGCATTCTCAAGTGGTATTCTCGTTATTCTGGCTTGTCGAGCGACATATAAAGCCTCTGTAAGCATTTTGAGATACTTCGGGTCATTTCGGCCCGGGACGGGGCCAGGGGTATTTTCGTCATTTGCCACCCGGGAGTGCATCGGTCAGGTGCAATGATGTTGTGTGGCTGCGTATTCGCTATCTAAAGGCAAAGAACTGATATACGAATTTCTCGGGAATTTTCTGATCGTATTCCCGACAAACATCTTGTCCGGATTGGTTCCCGAAGCTTCGGGATCAGCATGATATTTATTATATTATAATTTGGAATATCTAATTATTTTGGGCTAAGTGAGGTGGACTAGGCTTATGGGCCCAAGAGGGTGAGTTCTGGGCTAAATTCCTCTATAAATAGGAGTCACAAGGCTTCGAGAAAGGATTCGGACTTTTATCATGCTTCCCAAGGCAAAATCTGATCTCTCAGTCGCGACGAAACGCACTAATCGCGACCATTCCTGATCAGCCGCGACTAATCGCCGTTAGCCGCGACGATTCGCCGTTAGCCGCGACGAATCGCCGTTTAGCCGCGACGAATCGCCATCTCGCGACGAGTGGCCAGCCAAACCGACTCGCGACGAGTCTCCCTATCGCGACGAGTCTTACTACTCGCGACCAGTCACCTGCCTGCACTGTTCACTCGCGCCCAGTGCGACGCAACTGCAGTTTTGACCATTTTTCGATCCGTTTTCACCCGTATTATCGCTATCATCTCATTGTAATTGTATCACTTGATTATTATAGTGAAAACCAAGGTAGAGCTTCGCTCTCCCGAGGACGTAAGCCCACACATTGTGGGCCCAACCTCGTATATCGCTCGTGTCCCCACAACAATATAAATTACGAATTAATCATAAATTGACTGATCTAAAAATAAATATCCAAAACATTTTTNCGACGAATCGCCGTTAGCCGCGACGAATCGCCAACTCGCGACGAGTGGCCAGCCAAACCGACTCGCGACGAGTCTCCTACTCGCGACGAGTCTCCCTATCGCGACGAGTCTTACTACTCGCGACCAGTCACCTGCCTGCACTGTTCACTCGCGCCCAGTGCGACGCAACTGCAGTTTTGACCATTTTTCGATCCGTTTTCACCCGTATTATCGCTATCATCTCATTGTAATTGTATCACTTGATTATTATAGTGAAAACCAAGGTAGAGCTTCGCTCTCCCGAGGACGTAAGCCCACACATTGTGGGCCCAACCTCGTATATCGCTCGTGTCCCCACAACAATATAAATTACGAATTAATCATAAATTGACTGATCTAAAAATAAATATCCAAAATATTTTTAGACTAGATCAATATCTAACTCTTGTTTTTTCATTGCAGATGAAGCGAACATGCGTGGAGCTCAGTGTCACAGCTGCAGTTAGGGAATACTGCATGTTGAGGCATTCCGAGCATCCGGATATCATTGGGGAGCAGACCAAAAAAGCCGCGGAGAAATTAAAACAAAACTAGCGTTAGACGCATGCACAAGACATGGCAACGCTCAGGGCTGAACATAATATGGCGACTGAGGCTTTGACCCGGGCCCATCGCAGCGACTTGACGAAGACCGAAGCCCTGTTCATTGGGAAGAATCATGCTCTCGACCAGTCCATAATTACCTTGAATGTGAATCTCAATTATGCCTAGGTCAAGCTAGAAGAGAACCGAGTCGAGAACGAGGCAAAATTGAAGAAGACCAAAGATGCCAACGTCGTGAATATAAAAGCCGTCGAGAAGGCCACGGAGGAGAACAGTGATATGAAGTTAAAGATCAGTTCCCTCTAGGCGACTGTAGACGATCATAGGGCTCGAGCTCCTAGGTTTCCACGTCAATTGAATGATTGTTTCCGGAAGCTAATTTGGGAGTGCACAGTGAATTCCCCAACCTTCCGAAATCTGACGGCACTAGTTAGTGCAAAAATTTACCTCCTGTATATCTTCATGGGAAGTGTCCAAACTCAATGAATTCTAGGCATAGCGCTATCACCGAAGGAAAAAGAGAGGATAGATCCCAACCTCTCTAGAAAATTCGAGCCCGCTCTTGTAGAGGAAAAGCTGGATTACTCCCACGATCCGTTCGAGGCCCTCCAATTTAATCTGGAGGAGGACTTGCACATGCAATGTTTCTCGGAGGAGATCGAGACCAAAGAGGGCCAGCCACTAGACGAGTTTCTGAGATTTACTCCACTATTTCTGGAACCAGTGGGTCCCCTCATGGCAGATCTACTCAAACATGAGGAGGTGATGACTCAATATGATCCTCCCATATATATTCATACAAGTGTGAGAGAAGCCCGAGAGCGCCATGAGACTGAAATGACAGGTTTTGTTCTAAAGAAGCTCACCGCCGCAGAGATTTTAGAGGATGTTCTTAATCCTCCTCCCTCGACAATTAAAATAATAAAGAAGCGTCCAAGCGGACCCGGTGAAAGCTCAGACTCCCGAAAAAAGAAGAAATAAACTTCCCGATGTAGTATCTTTACTTTTGTAATCTCTCCCCTTTCTTTTGTTTATATTTCCCATTACGTAAATAATATCGAAATTTCCTTTCTTTTTACTTTTCAATTTCTTCGATTTCTTTAAGAAAAACATAACTCCAAATAATCTGCACTGAAGAACTAGCCTCCGAAATAATAATAACCTTTAATATGATTAGTTCGCCGATTGAGGACAAATAATATTTTGGCATGATTTGCTAGGTGACCTCATACATTTTGCCACTAGGAAGATCAGAATCCCGATCGATAATAAATTCTTTATCCTCAAACATTTCACGATAATTCCGAATATGGTTAAGAGTCCCCAATAGTCATAAATATTTTTACGATAATTCCAAACATGGGTAAGAGTCCCCAGTAATCATAAAATTTAGTTGAATTCATACCATAAGCGAATATTTGGCCAATTTGATCATTTATCCGAATGAAATCCATAAATACAATCACATATAATGAGGATTGATATCACAAGATTATCCTTGGCCATTTTAATCACAATCGAAAATTCCTAATCTTTTAACATACTTTATACCTCAATAATGTTATCATTTAGTAGTGTTCGAGGAATTATAAGTTACCTCGGGGAATGATAAATAAACCAATCATGTAACAATGTGGTTTCATAATTTATTTCTCTGATAATAAATAACACGATTTCTTTCGGGATAATCTTCCATGAATTCCAGCCATAAGGCATAAAAATATAGAATTCATAATTTGATCATAAAAATATTATATGATAACTCTTGCTGTAAACAAGAATATCTTCAACGAGGTGCAAACGAAATTTGGTATTAATTTCCCATTCATCACGCATTGGGGCTTTGACAAGCGCCCGTTATCCTGGGGCCTCACTAAACGTCTCAATTAAATCATACATTCTTGACAAACTTGCATTTTCTCGAAGTATAAACTTTCACTCGAAATTGTCTTACTCTTCACGAAGCATCCTCATTTACTTGCACGTTCTCTTCGGGTATAAACCTGCACTCGTGATCATCGCACTTTCCCTCCGGTATAAACTTGCACCCGGGGTCATCACACTTTCCCACCGGTATAAACTTGCACCCGGGGTCACTGCGGAAATGGACCAGCCTCCAACGAGGGCGCGACCCTAGTCGGCGTATCATGGAGGATTCGGGTAAAAAAGGCACCCTGTTTGCCACAGAAACATGCTAGGTACAAATCCGGCTATCATATAATAAATCGGGACCCTTGACATATTCCAGTAGTATATATGTACAGATGATTCTACCACGGACAGATAGACTCATCATGTTCAAAGTATTTTGACGCAGTATCTAATTTGACGAGTTTGAAAATGATCGACTACACAACAGACGGTACATTGCATTTCTAATCTAACCTATTATTTAATTCTATCCTCCATCATACTAAAATGAAATGAGTCTACTCCCATATTACTAGTCCCCTAGTCGATTGAATTCATGTCGTCAAAAAAGATACTTAAAATATCAGAATATACCAATAATAAAAAGAGGGGGATTTTTATTTTAAAAAGATTGAAGAATCACGTCTATACATAATATTTGCGCAAAATGGAAATATGTAAAGTCCGTGGCAGCTTCTCTTCGCTAATATTCACAATTTTATACATTCTCTCACCACCGCCGTAACGTTGTACATACCTTCCCACTTTCGATATAACTTACCAACGTGCTTCGAGACTTCCACTTTCTTTAGGAATAAGTTTCCAACTGTTAACAACAAAGGGCGTACATCTTTATCATGTCTTTTAGCCATCCGCTTTTTACAGACTTCCATTCGTATGGCTGCTCTTTCTTTAATATCTTCAACACATTGAAGATCCATCTTTCTCATGTCCTCATTCATGGCTACATCATTCGCGATAACTCTCTCAGACAATATAAATACCTCTACCGGAGATACAGCTTCAGAATCTTACACTTGTGAGATAGGACTAAAGCCCGTAGTAGATCGTGGTGATGTTCGATATGCCCACATCACGTTATGTAACTCATCCACCCATGAACTCTTGGATTTATCTATTCTCGTCTTTAATTGTTGCAGGATAATCGGGTTAATAACTTCTGTAAGCCCATTCGTTTACGGATGTGCAACAGACGTAAAACGCTGTTGAATAGCATAATAATCGCACCATTCACTCACGCGTTTCCTCGAGAATTGAGTTCCGTTATATGATACCAAGATTCTGTGGATTCCATAACAGAAAACAATATATCTCCATAGAAAACTGATTACTTCATGTTCCCGTACTCGGGACACATCCTCGACTTCCATCCATTTAGAAAAGTGCTCAACATCCACGATACAAAATTTCTTTTGACTAGGAGCAGTCGGGAATGGACCTAAAATATGGATACCCCACGTGTCGAATGGACATGGTGTCATGCCCCCTACTACATCTAATCAAAATTATTATGTTAATTTATTACACCTAATTTTCCTAATACGAAGGCATGATGCCGTGGTCTAAAATTTAGAACACAAGGCTCTGCATAACTATAATACTGATATTTATTTAATACACGACGGAAGCTAACAAACTTAGTCATTCATACACATCGAAAGCTAATTTACATAGTCATCTACTAACTAGTCTATATGCACATAAAACCGAACCAAAGTTCATACAAAATAAACTTGGAAAATTGCTCATTATCCTAATCCGATCTTGGCAACGTCTAGTCTACTGCTTATCTTCACTACCTGTGTAACAATGGTTCATTGAGTTGTCCTGAGAGTGAAAATAAAAACAAGCATTATAATAATGCAACATGTATCAATACATAAACATGAAATATAATACATAAACATAAGCATAAACATAAGCACATAATCTGCAGATTGTTGCTCTTATCATGTTAAATTTACCAGCATAACAGTCCTGGCCTCTGCCTTAATCCTTGGCTTACGCATCACCAGGAATCAAGGAACATAAGTTATGATTCGCCTAGTATTATAAATGGATAGAAAGCGCGACCAATTCATCTAACATTTCTCACTTTCAATCATATCTCACACCTTAACATAATCATATCTGATGTGATCACATAAGTGAAACTGATGAACTAGATCATAACGTGACTGAAACCATGCTCCTGACATGTTGTCAGAGTTGTGCATCCACAAACTCTCGAATTTTCACATAACATCAAATAAAACATACATATACTGAAATTTCTGAAAAGCTGCACAACAGTCT
>RWGZ01000937.1:1585427-1601142 GCA_009725065.1 Utricularia reniformis
CCCTTCCGGATGAAAACCCGCTCCGGGAGGGCCGAATAGTTACATTTTGAGCAGGGGGCTCCTCCAGAACTGACGATCGAGCCCCCGGTAATGCAACAAAATCATCATTAACTTGAGGAATAGGATCCGCCTCAATTTCTTCGTCAAAAATATCTTCATCAGAATTCCGAGTAGTCATGATAATAGAAGTCCAAACTCAGCAATAAAGCTCTCAATGGGGTAAGAATTTCGGGCCCCACGGACGGCGCCAAACTGATCTAGTCTAAAAATATTTTGGGTATTTATTTTTAGATCAGTCAATTTTTTAATTATTCGGAATTCAGTTTATGTAGGGACACGAGCGATATACGAGGTTGGGCCAACAATGTGTGAGCTTACGTCCTCGGGAGAGCGATGCTCTACCTTGGTTTCCACTATAATAATCAAGTGATACAAATACAATGAGATGATAATGATAACACGGGCAAAAACGGCTCGAAAAACGATCGAAAACACTCAGTCGGGCTCTAAAGGCTGGCAGCTAACACTGTTTCAGCAACAAGTCGCGACAGGAATAGTGCAGAATCGATAAGTCGCGACTGGAATAGTGCAAAGTCAATAAGTCTCGACTGGAATAGTGCAGAGTCGATAAGTCGCGACAGGAATAGTGCAGAGTCAATAGGTCTCGACTGGAATAGTGCAGAGTCGATAAGTCGCGACAGGAATAGTGCAGAGTCAATAGGTCGCGAAATGAATAGTGCAGATCCAATATTCGCGATTACGTGCGATAAGTCGCGACTACGTGCTATAAGTCGCGAATCTACATCATAGAAAGGTGAAGTCTTGCCTTGGGAAGCGTGATAATGGTCTGAACCCGTCCAAGTGCACCGGACCTTGTATTTATAGAGAAATCCAGCCCAACTTCACTTAGCCCAAAATATTTAAATAATCTCCAATTGTAATATAATAAATGCCATACTGATCCCGAAGTTTTGGGAACCAATCCCGGTCAAGATATTTGTCGGAAATACGACTAGAAAATACCGGAAAACCTCGTATATCAGTTCTGTGCCTCCAAACAGTGAATACGCAGCCACATAACATCGTTGCACCCCACTGATGTACTCCCGGGTGGCAAATTACGAAAATACCCCTGGCCCCGTCCGGGGCCGAAATAGCCCAAAACATCTCAAAACACTTACAGAAGCTTTAAATGGGGCCCAGCGAGCCAGAATTGTGAGAATACCACATGTGAATGCCTTGCGATAAAATATGAAAATACTGAAAATACAATATAACCACGTCGGACGAGCTCCCGGGTAAGGATAAATACAAGAGAATATACCCGGGTAATATCAATTGTCGAAATCCAAACTCAGCAATAAAGCTCTCAATGGGATAAAATCTCGTCCCCACGAACGGCGCCAAACTCATCTTGTCTAAAAATAATTTGAATATTTATTTTAGATCAGTCGATTTAATTTATAATCTTTAATTCAATTGTTGTGGGAACACGCGCGATAAACGAGTTTTGGCCCACAATGTGTAATCTTACATCCTTAGGAGAGTAGAGTTTTACCTTTGTTTTCACTATAATAATCAAAGTGCATAATTACAATTGGAGGATATCAACAATCCGAATGAAAACGAGTCGAAAAACGATCAAATCCACTCCGTTGCGCCGGAATTGCCAAATACTCGCGAGTCAGGCCAAAAACAATCTAGTTAGTGCAAAATCTCGCGAGTACCAGGTTCAGTGCGCAAAGTCGCGACTACCTGGATCAGTGCACAAAGTCGCGACTACTAGGATCAGTGCACAATGTCGCGACTATCAAGATCAGTGCACAAAGTCGCGATTACCAAGATCAATGCACAAAATCACGACTACCTTAACGAAATAAGATACGAAAATCCGGAACCAATGGAACAGTGTCGAATGTCACGAGTGGGCACAAACTCGCGACTCCATAGACAAAATGTCGCGACTACTACCAAAGACACACAATCTCGTGAGTTGAGTATCAAAATCTCGCGACTACTTGCAAAAAGTTGCGATTACCGAGGTGAGTTCAAGTGAAAACTTTGCCTTGGGGAGCATGTTAAGTGTCTGGACCCTTTTTCAATGCCTTAAGGCTTATATTTATAGAGAAAATGAGTTCAATAAGTGAGTTTCAGGCCTAGGAGCCAAATTCCAATTATCTTAGCCCAAATTACTCATAAAATATCCAATTAAGCTAGAATAAATGTCATAACATCCCGAAACTTCAGAAATGCATCCCGGTCAAAAGCTAGTCAGAAATAACGAATGAGAATATACCGTTGACTACTTCCTTGTCTCTAAATATTGAATAGATAGCTTGAAATATCACCAAACTTGCCGACGCGCTCTTCGGGTGCCAAATTACGAAAACAACTTGGACCCGTTCGGGACCGAAATTGTCCAAAATTGCTCGAAATGCCATTAGAAGTCTCAACGTGGGCTCGGGAAATCTGAATAATGAGAATACCCCCGAAATCACATCATTTCGTAAATATACGAGAAAACTGAAAATACCATTTCGCAACGTCAGACGAGCTCCCGGGGTATCATAATCGCGAAAATACCCCAGGGTAATATCACATCGCCTTCTTATAGTCAGCATAGTCCCCGGCATAAACTTCCTCCTTGAATGATTAGAAGAGAGCATAAAATATCGCATAAATTCACCAACGAGCTCTCCGAGTGCCAAAATTACGAAAATACCCCTAGCATCATCCTCGACTGGAATCATCCAAAATTGCTCAAAACATCATCAAAATTATTGTACGCGGGCCCGGAATGCCCAAATTACGAGATTACCCCCAAAAGCACATTACTAAATAAATATAATGGAAAATATCATTTAGCCACGTCAGACGAGCCCCGATGGTGTTATAATTACGTAAATAACCTCGGGAAATATCACACCTGTGTCGGATCGAGTTGGACTCTCCGACTTCGACACTTGACCAAAAATGACGTCGTTTTGATTTCTTCCTTAATTAAATTTTATTTTCGTCGGAAACGTAACTTATTGCTTTCACGACATTATTCTGTAGTAAATGCACTTGTCAATTACTAATGCAAGTAATGATGGATCGGAAAGTTAATGCTTTTGGGGAGATGGTAGAATAAACGAGTAATACTTATTTTTTATAAGTTAAATCTTCATANAGATTTCTGTTTTTTATTCACACCCCTTTCGATTCGATTTAGTGTTCATTTAAACTTATAACTGTGAACCTTCTTTTAATTTACTATGTTTACTCCGCTTACCTGGTCGTCCTATCGCATGTTGCTCCCTTGTCCTCTACTCCCTGCATATATGTATTTAACGTGTTATACCGTTGTGTGACCCCATGACTCACTTTCGTTAGTTAATCGAAACATGCGGCAATTGGCGACCTTATCTTCGGATTTGCGTTGAACTACACTATGGTCCCCAATTTACGGCTAAATCGGGTGTTGCTCTTCGTATTCACGGTAAATTACGTTTCGGTCCTTAATCTCCGTGATAATTTGCATAAACATTCATTTTCTCGAGAATTGCACCACAGCCCTGAATTCCGCGACAATTTACACGCAAACCCCTGAAATTCGCGATAATTCTACACGCAGTCCGTTTCCGCGATAATTTACACGAAAGTCCCTGAAATCGCGATAATTCTGCACGCAGTCCGTTTCCGCGACAATATTGGACACAGCTCCCGAAATCCGCGATAATTGTGCACTCAGCCCGTTTTTCGCGACAATTTACTCTTCGGCCCTGATTTCAGCGATAATATTGCAGCGGTCCTCCGAATCCGCGATAATTCTTCCCTTCATCCTGATTTTCACGATAATTCTCTCTTGCCTCTGATTTTCGCGACAATTTTAAGCAGTTTTCAATTTTCGCGATAATCTCTATTTCTCTCGATTTTTCTCACGTTTTTGTGTTAAATGACCCTTATTTTCTCATCCCACTCCTATTTATATGTTTCTCAACTTGTCCAAATATAGGTTTCTCTCGATGTAACGACCCAGGAAAGCGGCACAAAGAGAGAATTCGGACAGGTTAGACTCACATTAATTCTTGTTAAAAACATGTAATGAGGGGTAGTTTTGTAAATTAACATAAGAAGAGGGAATTTTGGAAGGAGGGGTTAAAGGGTCATTTGGACAAGTTGAGAAACCTATAAATAGGAGTGGGATGAGAAAATAAGGGTCATTTGACACAAAAACGTGAGAAAAATCGAGAGAAATAGAGATTATCGGGACAATTTTAAGCAGTTTTCAATTTTCGCTATAATTTCTATTTCTCTCGATTTTTCTCACGTTTTTGTGTCAAATGACCCTTATTTTCTCATCCCACTCCTATTTATAGGTTTCTCAACTTGTCCAAATGACCCTTTAACCCCTCCTTCCAAAATTCCCTCTTCTTATGTTAATTTACAAAACTACCCCTCATTACATGTTTTTAACAAGAATTAATGTGAGTCTAACCTGTCCGAATTCTCTCTTTGTGCCGCTTTCCTGGGTCGTTACATCNATAGTATTTTCGAAGCTGGATCTAAGATCAGGATACCACCAAGTCAGAGTAAGAGAGACCGACATTCCAAAAACAGCCATACGAACAAGGTACGGTCACTACGAGTGTACGGTCGTTCCATTCGGATTGACCAACGCACCGGCTGTTTTCATGGATCTGATGAATAGGGTCTTTCGACAATACTTGGACAAATTCGTAGTGGTTTTCATTGACGACATATTGGCGTATTCGAGGGACAGGGAACAACACGAACAACACTTGAGATTGGTATTACAAATATTGAGAAGAGATGAATTGTATGCAAAATACAATAAATGCGAGTTTTGGATGACCAGCATCTCGTTCCTTGGGCATGTCTTATCCGGAGAAGGGGTAAGGGTAGACCCCTCAAAAGTTGAAGCAATCATAGGATGGCCACGACCTAGGAACGCAAAGCAAATTAGGAGTTTTCTGGGCTTAGCTGGTTACTATCAGAGGTTTATCGAGGGATTCTCCCAGATAGCAAAACCGCTGACTAACCTCACCAAAAAGGACATGAAATACATGTGGGACAGCAAGTGCGAGGAAAGCTTCTAAGAATTAAAAAGGAGATTGACCTCTTCACCGGTGCTGGTGTTGCCTAAACAAGGTCAAGAGTTCACCATATTCATAGATGCATCAAAAGAAGGACTAGGGTGTGTCCTAATGCAGGAGGAAAAGGTCATCGCGTATGCATCGCAGCAGCTCAAAGAACATGAGGCCAACTACCCAACACACGACCTAGAGCAGGCGGCGGTGGTGTTCGCCCTACAATTATGGAGACATTACCTGTACGGAGCGAAATGCAAGGTGTATACCGATCACAAAAGCTTGAAATATCTGTTTACCCAGAATGAATTGAATATGAGGCAGAGGCGATGGTTGAAACTGATCAAGGACTACGACGTCACAATCCAGTATCACCCGGGAAAGGCGAATCAAGTAGCGGATGCACTAAGTCGAAAGACTCAAGGTCTAATATCTAAACCATTGACAAAGCAGATGGAAGAGTTGCAGCTGGAGATAGTGGAATCGACGGAAGCAGTGATAAATAACATAACCGAGAGACGCTTAGGAATTGGACACCGAGACAGCCAAATGGAGAAACGAGATATCCCAGAACAACGACCATAGGATGGCAATCGCTACGGATGGAAGCGTCTGTATACAGGGGCTAATCTGCGTACCAAATGAACCAAAACTAAGGGAGAAAATCATGGGTGAAGCACACTGCTCGCCGTTCTCTGTCCACCCGGGTAGCACGAAAATGTACCGGGACATGAAGACATATTGGTGGTGGAACGGTATGAAAAACGACATAGCAAATTATGTGGCCCGATGTAGATACGTGTCAGAGAGTAAAGGCGGAACATCAAAGACCGGTAGGAGAGTTACAACCCGTGGACATTACGGAATGGAAATGGGATCACATCGGAATGGATTTTGTGGTGGGCTTACCGAGAAGCCCGCGGAAGAACGATGTGATTTGGGTGATAGTCGACAGACTAACGAAAGCTGTATACTTTTTGCAATCAAAGTTACAGATGGGATTGATCGGTTATCCAAGATATATATTGATAACATTGTCAAACTTCATGGGATCCTTGTAAGCATTGTGTCAGACAGAGATCCAAGGTTTACCTCCAGATTCTGGCAAAGTTTGCAACAGTCACTTGGAACCAGAACTACGATGAGCACAGCATATCACCCCCAAACTGATGTGACCCCCGAAATTAATCAACCCGTAACCCACACCTTGATGTGACCCCCAAAGTTAGATAACCCGTAACCCACAAAATATATGGAATAAAAGTAAGAAACATAACATTGTACTCAAATAAAAAGAAGGATAAAGGTGCCACACTCACAGAATATAGAAGGAATTGGGAGTGATAAACCAGGTGAACGCCACAAGATATATCTTGATAAGTTCGGAATAGTCTATCAAAGAACCTAAGGAGGAACCCTCACACATAATCAATCAAAAGTCATCTAATTAGAGTCTTAAAGGCTTATTTATAACAAAACCTTATGAAATAAACTAATTTGACCTAATGGGTCTTATTGACGGCCCAACTTTAGACCTTATATAAATTGGGCCATAATTAAACTAAACTTAATAAAATTAAAACATCTTCATGGCCCATTTCAATGCATTATCAAATAACCTTCCAATTCCATCGCTCCAAGTATAACCAATCAAGTCTCCGATTGTCCATTTTGCTGGTCTCATCATTCTCCCACTCCTCGAAAAGATTCGTCCTCGAATCTGAATAATTATAAAAAAAAGGTATGTCAGATAACATCGCACTAACAAAATACTTACCTGGAAGTTCCCATCGGTAGGAATTAACGTTTATTATAGCAGTTTCTTGGAATCTCCCATCTCCATGAAGTTGTAACTTTGATATCCACTTTGCAGGGAATCGTTCTTTTCTACATATGTAACCGGAACGAATCTCCGAGATCAAAAACCATTCGTTTAAGTCCATTGTTATTAACCTTTGCATACTTCTTTTCTTCATTCACAGATTGACGTCGAATTTTCTCATGAAGTTGACGTACATGGTATGCATCGTGTTTTCCATTAAAACCATAGAATGTACTGGCTTCATTAACAAGTTTAGGTGTAGGCCACTCTCGAATTGGTCTAATCCTTCCATTATCAAAATTCATTCCTTCATCGCTCACAATAGAACTAAGAAATATTACTATCATGGAATAAAATAGAAATTCATTAAGATTAGCATACAAGTCTTCACGGCACAAAATAGAAACAATGTCAATAAAATGATCGATGTATGCTTCTAAAAAATTGATATAGATAAGAATATGATCAAAGTAAACTACTAGAAACATCCTAAAATTTCCCCGCAAAACGTGGTTCATTAATCGCATGAAAATACTATGGGCATTAGTTAGGCAAAGCACCATAATTAACCATTCATATAAACCTAATTTAATTTTAAATGTAGTTTTCCAATTATCACCCACTTTCATTCTAATTTTATAGTATCCACTTCTCAATTCGATTTTATAAAACAAATACGAATCATGGACTTCATCTAGCATGTCATATAAATGAAGTTTGAGATAGCGATACTTTACAGTGAATTTGGTTGTAGCTCAACAATCTGTATACATTCGGCATGACCGATCTTCTTTGGCTACATGGAAGACTAGAACAACGCAAGCAGCCAATCTCTCTCGCAGTGACTTAAATTCAATTGGATATTGAATTTCTCCTATTGGTGGTAGCCTCGAGAGGGCTTTCCGAAACACATCTCCATCTTCCTGCAACAAGGAAACAACAAAACTAGGCAGATAGAAGTTAAAATCATGAATAATGAATGATTGTCTCGCACTCAATGATCTCCGCACATCACTATTTTTTTCATACACACACTTTCTCTTTTCATATCTCTCATTTTGATTGCCTTCTTTTTCTCTCATTCCAATATCAGAACTCTCATTATCTCTCTTTTTTTTTCTCTCTCCTCGACAAATCTCTATTTTTTTTCATCGAGTTTGCATTTTATTCTCGATTGATCTTCATAGGCTTGTTGAACTGACAGAAGACTAAGAATGATCCCTCGAGTGTTCATGACAATTGAATATTTGTTGTGAAATTCTTCATGTTTGACCTTCCGATCGTATTCCCATGGTCTCCCCAAAAGGATATGACCCGTATGCATTTGAACAACATCACACATAACTTCATCCGCATATCTTTCAATAGAGAATGGACTTGATACCTGTTTGGTTACCTTAACATCAGTACCTTTATTCAACCATTTGAACTCGTAAGGGTGCGTATGTTTCTGAGTTGGCAATGACAACTTTTCAACCAAAGTGTTGGTAGAAAGATTGGTGCAGCTCCCACAATCAACAACCATAGTGCATTTTTTTCCATTCACAATACAATCCGTTTGAAATATGTTTTCTCGTAGTTGACACTTCTCTTTGTCATAATTAATCACATCTCTCCTTGCTACTAGTAATTCACCATCTACTGGATCTTCTTCTCCCTTACTTTTGACTTTCGAAATGGTTTCTTTGATTTGAAAGTACTCTTCTGTTTCTTTTTCACTGGTTTCTTTTAAAATAGTGATCCTTTTATTCGGACATTTTGAATCGATGTGGCCTCTCTCTTGGCACTTCAAACAATGAATATCTTCATCTCTTGATGAACTATGATCTATAAATTCTTTATGTCTTCGAAAAGAACTAACTTTTACTTTGGAGAATTCGGATATGTCCATAAGATCATCATTTTCTTTTTTCTTATCATTCTTCCACATGTTTTCAATTGGAGTCATCTTATATAATCGAGAACACGCCTTTTGCCGGAGTTCATTTTCCACTTTAATCGCCATGTGTAGCATTTCATCAATCTCGACATAATGATGCAAATCAACTACTCTAGCAATTGATCTATTAAGACCTCGCAAAAATCGTGTCATCTTAGCTTCTCTATCTTCGTAAACATGCGCTCTAATCATAAGAACTGTCATCTCAGTATAATATTCTTCAACTGATTTCGAGTCTTGAATTAATTCTTGCAATTTATTATGCAATTCCCTTCGATAGTGAGATGACACAAATCTTTTTCTCATAATAGTCTTCATCTCTGCCCAAATATCAATTGGTATATAATTATTTCTTCTCCTCATCGAAACCAATTTATCCCACCATGTAATTGCGTAATAGGTAAACTTAGGAGCGACAAGTTTAACTTTCTTCAATTCGGTGTAACTTTTGCAATCAAAATACTTGTCAACTTTATCAAAATATATATCTGGATCATTTTTCCCTTGAAATAAAGGTATCTTCATCTTGATACTCTCTATATCATTTTCTAAATTCTCTCTTTTTAAATTCCTATGAGTATATCGAATCATTGCATCGCTTCGATCATTTAATTCTCGATTAATTCTTTCATCAGAATGTGTAATCGCCTGATCTCTTCTTGCATTTTGAAACAATAATCTTCGATTACGACTGAGTTCATATCGTGAGTGAGCTCGGTCATCTAATTGATCATTTAATAGTCGGAACTCTTGTTGCATTAACTTCAACATAAACTTCATATCCCTTTCCTCTTCATCAACAATATCTTTATCATTTCAAGTTAACATCACGACCTATGAAAAAATATAAAAAGAAAAATTCTAATAGTTTTTTTTTTCTCTCCACTCTCCTTTTTTGGCTTTTTATTTAAATAAACTCTCTTTGCCTTATTCCACTCATGTTCCAATCAAGGGTTCTTATCAAACTATTCGAACATAACCAATGATTTCAAATTAATGTGGCAAAGGGTGGTAAAAAAAAAGTTGGTTTTTTTTTTGCAAAAAATAATGAGTTTTTTTTGGCTAAAAGAATGGTTTTTTTTTCCAAAAAGAAAGATTTTTTTTGTAAAAAGGTATATAGGTTAGGAAATAAACTAGAATACACGGGATAATAAAAGAACAAATTTTTTTTTTTTTTTTCAATTTTGTTTTGTATCTTTTGTTTTGTACTACTCTTTTACCTTGAATTTTTTTTTACTTTTCTCCATATTTTTTTTTCTAATTTTTTATTGTTTTTTTTTTAATTTCTTTCCTTTTTTAGCCTTTTTTTTCAAGGTTTTTTTTTTTTTTTTTTATGAATCAATAAGAGTCGTAAGAAAGAAAATTTCTTTCTTTAAATCAATCAATTCTGAAAGAAATAACAAAAAAAAACAAGTTCGTGTTTCCTATGCTCCAATACCACTTGATGTGACCCCCAAAATTAATCAACCAGTAACCCACACCTTGATGTGACCCCCAAAGTTAGATAACCCGTAACCCACAAAATATATGGAGTAAAAGTAAGAAACATAAAATTATACTCAAATAAAAAGAAGGATAAATGTGTCACACTCACAGAACATAGAAGGAATTTGGAGTGATAAACCAGGTGAATGCCACAAGATAAATCTTGATAAGTTCGGAATAGTCCATCAAAGAACCTAAGGAGGAACCCTCACATATAATCAATCAAAAGTCCTCTAATTAGAGTCTTAGAGGCTTATTTATAACAAAACCTTATGAAATAAACTAATTTAACCTAATGGGTCTTATTGACGACCCAACTTTAGACCTTATATAAATTGGTTCTTAATTGAACTAAACTTAATAAAATTAAAACATCTTCATGGCCCACTTAAATCCATTATCAATTAACCTTCCAATTCCATCGCTCCAAGTATAACCAATCAAGTCTCCGATTGTCCATATTGCTGGTCTCATCAGAACCAAGAATAACTTTGTTATAGCATGATTTATGTTATTAAACAATAGTTTATATGCTATGACATGATGCAGTGTTGTTATGACTTGCAAGATCATTCCGTTTTCGAACTTACTTTTTTTTGAAATACAACAAGTATTTATCATGTTAGCCTTTATTTAGTTTGAATATACTTGGTTTTACCAAATTTACAATTTGATTTGTATGAATATCATTCGGCTCATTTTTCAAATAGTTCTACATGTTCTAGGTGTTATGATTTTGATTTCAATTAAACTTGAATTGATGTTGTTAAAACATGAATACATGTTGTTTGAACCAAGAATAACTTGGTTATACAATGATTTATGTGATTAAACTATAGTTTATATGCTATGACATGAAGTCGTGTTGTTATGACTTGCACAATCATTCCATTTTCGAACTTACTTTTTTTGTATATACAACAAGTTTTCATGATGTTAGCCTTTAATTAGTTTGAATACACTTGGTTTTAAAGAAAATTACAATTTGATTTGGAGTAATATCATTCGGCTCATTTTTCACATACTTCCAAATGTATTAGTGGTGATGAATTTGATTTCAATTAAACTTGAATTTATGTTGTTAAAACATGAATACATGTTGTTTGAACCAAGAATAACTTGGTTATACAATGATTTATGTGATTAAACTATAGTTTATATGCTATGACATGAAGTCGTGTTGTTATGACTTGCACAATCATTCCATTTTCGAACTTACTTTTTTTGTATATACAACAAGTTTTCATGATGTTAGCCTTTAATTAGTTTGAATACACTTGGTTTTAAAAAAAATTACAATTTGATTTGTAGTAATATCATTCGGCTCATTTTTCACATACTTCCAAATGTATTAGTGGTGATGAATTTGATTTCAATTAAACTTGAATTTATGTTGTTAAAACATGAATACATGTTGTTTGAACCAAGAATAACTTGGTTATACAATGATTTATGTGATTAAACTATAGTTTATATGCTATGACATGAAGTCGTGTTGTTATGACTTGCACAATCATTCCATTTTCGAACTTACTTTTTTTGTATATACAACAAGTTTTCATGATGTTAGCCTTTAATTAGTTTGAATACACTTGGTTTTAAAGAAAATTACAATTTGATTTGGAGTAATATCATTCGGCTCATTTTTCACATACTTCCAAATGTATTAGTGGTGATGAATTTGATTTCAATTAAACTTGAATTTATGTTGTTAAAACATGAATACATGTTGTTAGAACCAGGAATATCTTGGTTATACGTTGATTTATGTGATTAAACTATAGTTTAAATGCTATGACATGAAGTCGGGTTGTTATGACTTGCACTATCATTCCGTTTTCCAACTTACGTTTTTTGTGTATACAACAAGTATTCGTGATGTTAGCCTTAATTTAGTTTGAATACACTTGTTTTTACCAAATTTTTCCAAATCAAATTTACAATTTGATTTGCCCCGTCTGGGGCAAATTCGGCCCCAGACTGGGCCAAGGGTATTTTCGTAATTCGGCACCCGAGAAGCATTCCATGTAAGTTGTGGTGATATTTTTGGCTGTATATTCGACATCTGGAAGCAGTGAATTAATTTATGATGTCCTCTGATATTTTCTAATCGATATTTCCGGCTAATTCTAGATCGAGATGCATTTCCGAAGTTCTATTGCGGAATGGCATTTATTCTAATTTAATTGAATATTATTTAGGTACTTTGGGATTAATCTAGTGAAATTGGGCTCCTGGGCCTGAAACTTATTAATTTGGCTGGATTTCTCTATAAATAAGAGCTCCAAGGCACTGAAAAAGGATTCAGACTCTTTTAGTACATCCCAAGGCAATGCTCTGGCTCAAATACACTAAGGCAGTCGGAAGACTTCGCTTTTCAATCTCATCCGCGAGTTTTCGCAGCAAAACTCGCCGCCACCTTCATCTAAGTTACTATTCGCGAGTTCTTGTCGAAACAGTGCCATTCGCGAGTTCTTGCTCGGAATCACTGTTCGCGAGTTCTTGTTCGGGAGTTACTATTCACGAGTTCTTGCTCGGAATCACTATTTGCGAGTTCTTGTTCGGGAGTTACTATTCGCGAGTTCTTGCTCAGAATCACTATTCGCGAGTTCTTGTTCGGGAGTTACTATTCGCGAGTTCTTGCTCGGGATCACTATTCGCGAGTTTTCGTTCGGAAGTTACTATTCGCGAGTTCTTGTCCTGTTCGCGAGTTCTTGCCGAAAAACACTATTCGCGAGTTTTCGTACGAAAACTCACGGCCATACCGCTCATTCGCGAGTTTTCGGCAGCTTCATCGTGAAGGAGTGTTTTCGATCGTTTATCGAGCCGTTTTCATCTGGAGTATTATTGTCATATCATTGTATTTGTATCCTTCGATTATTATAGTGGAAACCAATGTAGAGCTTCGCTCTCCCAAGGACGTAAGCTCACACATTGTGGCCCCAACCGTGTATATCGCTCGTGTTCCCATAGAAACTAAATTCCGAATAACTAAAAAAATTGATTGATCTAAAAATTAATTTCCAAAATATTTTTAGACTAGATCAGTTTGTGGCTGTCCGTGGGACTCGAGATTTTTATCCCATTGAGAGCTTTATTGCTGAGTTTTGATTTCTATTATCATGACTACTCAGAATTCTGATGAAGAAATTTTTGATGAAGAAATTGAGGTGGATCCTATTCCTCAAGTTAATGATGATTTTGCTGCGTTACCGAGGGCTCGTTCGTCAGTTCTGGCGGAGCCCCCTGCTCAAAATGTAACTATTCGGCCCTCCCGGAGCGGGTTTTCATCCGGAAGGGCACCTAGTTTTTATCCTCGATCACGCCAATGTTTATCTAAGTGTTATGAATATGCGAGAGTGGGCCGAGTTGCAGTCCGTAATAATGCCCGCCTTTCGCCACCTGCGCGCTCTTGATCTGCGGATCAAACGGAGACCGATGAAGATTTGGAAGAGCGGAGACGTACTTTAATCGCTCAATTAGAGCAAGTTGAAGCTCAAAGGAGAGCCCGGAGGAACAATGTTACCCCAGAACCTGTTAATGATGTGGCCTCAGAGGAATATATTGATCGTGTTCCGGAGCCGCGAGTTAATACTGCAGCAACCGGAGAGCAAAGCAATACTATGCAAAAGATTGGAGAATTGATAGAGTCAAAATTTAAGGAGATGAGTGGGAAGTTGGAGCAAAACGAGGCTAGGATGAACCAATTGGAGGCCAACCTGCTTTTGGCTAGGAAAGGAGACGAGTGTACGGGGAGCATACCCGGGATACTCATCAGACCTCAGCTTACGAGGGAGATTATATTGAGAATGAGAGGGCTAATGAGCCCATTGGAAATCGAGGAAAAGTTATGCCGTCAGTGGAAGTTTTGCAAAGTCCTTGGAACACGTCTAACGCTCTATCTACATTNACCTCAGCTTACGAGGGAGATTATTTTGAGAATGAAAGGGCTAATGAGCCCATCGGTAATCGAGGAAAGACGTTACCATCTTTGGAGGTTTTGCAAAGTCCGTGGAACACTTCAAATGCCTTATCTCCTTTTTCCACGGCGATTATCGAAGCCACTCGCTCTGAGTTTATTGAAATGCATAAGGATCTTCCACAGTATCGCGGGTCGACTGACTCGCATGCTCATACGTCGAATTTGGAGATTCATGTGAGTTTAATGAATTTCAGTGATGCGGCCATGTGCTTCGTTTTTGCCGCTTCTCTTAAGGAATCAGCCCTCCGATGGTTTAATCGGTTACCGAGGCGTTCGATTGTTTCATATCAAGACTTTAAAGATCAATTCTATTCGGCTTTTGCGCCATTTAATACGCAGATAAAATCTATTACTTCTTTGACCGCTTTGCGGTATGACTCTTCGGAAAGATTGTTGGGTTTTATTACCTGTTTCGAGGCCGAGTGTAGGAAGATACCTCGGATTACTGTTAGTGAGAAGGTTGGGGTGCTCCAGCTTATTCTAGCCGGACATCCGTTATGTAATTCTTTGAATAGGGATCCCCCAGAAAGTATGGAGGATTTGGCTCTGAGATGTACGCAATACATTAGAGAAGATGAAGGTTTGCGAGATCATGGTGTGATCGAAGTACGGGTGTATGGTTCCCACAACATTGTTGCAAGTTGCGGGCCGGACAAGGTAGTCCCGCACGCAAAACCAAAGTTGAGAGTGTTTCCCACATACAACTATGAGCAGATGGCTTTGAAAGGAACCACCCAGCTCCAACCCGTACATACAAAGTTAGTCGATTTTAATAACAGTGTTGTTGCTGTTGAGGGATCTGTTCTTCTGCCGGTAACCTTGGGCGATCCCGAAATATCAAGAACTTTGATGGTGGAATTTGTGGTGGTGGATCTCCCTATACTCCCTTATAATGCGATCCTGGGGAGAAGTTGTTTGAACTTATTTGGAGCTGTGGTGTCTCAACCACATTTGATGATGAAGTTCCCAACACAGTTAGGGGTTGGGAAGATGAAGGGAGATCAAGAGCTGGCGCGCTCTTGTTATAATGTGATGTTTAGGAGTTGTATGGATGGATCTAAAGCGAAGTTACCCATTGGTATGGTGGAATTCTCGTCCGATGAAGTTATTGACACAAATGACGGACCGTCTCTTAGGAAGTTTAAAGAGAACGATATGAAGATGGAGCCGTTGGGAATCAAGATAGTGCCTTTATTCCCCGGTAATCTTGAAAAGACACTGACGATCGGTTCCGAGTTGTCACCAGAGGTTGAGAATGAGGTAATTTCTTTTTTGCAAAGTAATGTAGATGTTTTCGCTTGGTCTTATCAGGATTATGTGGGGGTTGATCCCAAAGTCTGTTCTCATAGACTCAATGTTAACCCATATGTGCGACCAGTTCATCAGAAGAAGAG
>RWGZ01000937.1:1601999-1616231 GCA_009725065.1 Utricularia reniformis
GATTCTTAAGAAAGTGGAAGTCTCGAACATGTTGGCAAGTTGGATCGAAAGTGGGAAGGACCGTACAGAGTAACGGCCGTAGTGAACGATGGAACATACAAAATCGCAAATATGAGCGGGGAGGAGCTGCCACGGACTTGGATATTTCCAATTTGCGCAAGTATTATGTATAGACGTGACTCATCGATCTTTTTTGAAAATAAAATTTCCCCTCTTTTTTGTGGTCATATTCTAATTTTTTTTTAGTATCTTTTTTGACGACATGAATTCAATCGACTAGGGGACTGGCAAGGTAGGAGTAGGCCCATTGCGTTTTAGTACGAAGGAGGATGGAATAAGTTAAATAAGTTAGATTAGAAACGCAATGTACCACCTGTCTTATAGTCGATCATTTTCAAACACGTCAAATTAAATACTGTGTCAAAATATTTTGAACGTGATGAGTCTTCCTGTCCGCGGTAGAACCGTCTGTACATAATGACTCTTGGAATATGTTAAGAGGCCTATTTGTTGTGATGTATATTTCCGTGGCAAATCAGGGTGCAAGTATATACCTGACTCCTCCATGACACGCCGACGAGGGTAGTGCCCTCGCCGGTGGCTGGTCTATTTCCGCATGGCACCGTCTTATGGACGGGCTGAATGACACCGTTTTACGAATGGGTCGAGAGTACGATGGCGCCGTCTTATGGACGGGCCGAGTAAGTGGCGACGCCGTCTTTTGGACGGGTCGAGAATGCGATGGCACCGTCTTATGGACGGGCCGAGTAAGTGGTGACGCCGTCTTATGGACAGGTCGAGAGTGTGATGGCCCCGGGTGCAAGTATATACCAGCGGCGAGAGTGTGATGGCCCCGGGTGCAAGTATATACCGGTGGCGAGAGTGTGGTAGCCCCGGGTGCAAGTATATACCGGTGGCGAGAGTATGATGGCCCCGGGTGCAAGTATATGCCGGTGGCGAGAGGGTGATGGCCCCGGATGCAAGTATATTCCGTTGGCGAGTGTGTGATGGCCCCGAGTGTAAGTATATACCGGGGGCGAAGATATATTAGTGAAGGTAGAGCGGTGGACTTATTTTAAGTATCTACTCATTTTAAAGAGGCGTTCGCCTTAGAGTTATCGCAGACTTATTCAAGCCGCGCTACACTGGGGACTCTTACGCATTACTATTCTTATTGTATGCATTATTATTGAGCATTCCAACTTGAGATTCAGGCAGATTCTTATTATCTCGGAAGTATATTTCTCGATTTGAGTTATTCGGAGTTATATACTCCTTGAAGAATGTTGCGATAAATTAAGTTGAAAAGAAGAGAAGATGGATTATTTAGAATTATATGATTATTAAATTGCAGTGAGATATTGAGAGGAATTCAAAATCAAATTTTATATACACATAGGGGACACAAGATGCGGAGAGCACAAAAACGAAGAAAACACATGTAGAAGTTTATTTCTTCTTTTTCTTGGAGCCCGAACCTTTACCGGGTTCGCTAGGGCGCTTTCTTACCAGCTTAATAGTCGAGGAGGGAGGATCAGTCTCTTTCTCTTTAGTGCCCGAAACGGTCAACTTCTCGGGAATAAAGCTCGCCATCTCGACCTCATGGCGTTCCCGAGCTCCTGTCACACTAGCAGGAACATATAATGGAGGGTCACGTTGACCCATCACCTCCTCGTTTTTAAGAAGATCTCCCACGAGGGGACCCACCGGTTCAGGGAATAATGCGGCCAACCTTCGAAATGCATCCGCCGATGGACCCTCCTCGGGTATTTTGATCTCCTCCGAATATAGCTGCTGGTGCAAGTCCTCCTCCAAGTTGAATTGGAGCGCCCCGAATGGATCCCCCGAGCAATCTAATTTATCCTCCGTATCCACAAACTCGAACTTACCGGATAGACTGGGATCAAGTCTTCCCATCTCTTCAAGAGTTAGGGATATGCCCAGGATTCTTTGTGTCTGGACACTTCCTCTAAAAAAATACAGAGCAGACGACGTCGCATTGGCTAGGGCCGCCAGGTTTCGGAAAGTTGGGGAGTGCACTGTATATTCCCATATTAGTTTCCAGAAGCAGTCGTTGACCTGGGATGCCAACCTAGTGGCTCGAGCCCGAAGACGGTCCACGGTGGATTGGAGGGACTCATTCTTTGATTTTAATTCTTTATTCTCCTCCAAGACCTTCCCGAGAGCCTTCTTATCAGCAGCATTGGCATCTTTGGACTTTTTCAATTTGTCTTCGGTCTCAGCCCTAACCGCCTTCAGCTTGTCTTGAGCGTACTTTTCGTTCGTTTTGAGGGTGTCGATGGATTGCTCAAAAGCATGCCTTTTCCCAATGTGAAACGCCGCACACTCCGTTAATTCACTGCGATGAACCCGAATTAGGGCATCGATCGCCTTGTTATGTTCTTCCCGGAGCGCCGCCATCTCTTGGGCATGCTTTTCCCGCTGATTCTGTATCAACTTTTCAGCGGCTTTCTTCGTCTGCTCTCCTATTATATCCGGACTGTCAAGCACCGAATGCCTGAGCATACAGTACTCCCCTATTGCGGCTGCGGTGCTCATCTCCACAACCGTCCGCTCCATCTGAAAGAAAAGCAAAAACCACGAAAAAACATATAAGATACGGATGAAACAAAGAGNGTGCTTTTCCCGCTGATTCTGAATTAGCTTTTCTGCGGCTTTCTTCGTCTGCTCCCCGATTATATCTGGACTGTCAAGCTCCGAATGCCTAAGCATACAGTATTCCCCTATCGCGGCTGCGGTGCTCATCTCCACAACCGTCCGCTCCATCTGAAAGAAAAGTAAAAGCCATGAAAAAACAATATATGGGTGAAACAAAGAGCAAGTTATAATTGTCAATGTGATTTACAAACCTCTACAATCATGCGACGCGCTGTCGCAAATTGACTCATCAACCGACTGAAATCGGTAAACACCGTGTGGTCATCTCATCCACGCGGTGGCAATGACCGATTCCTGTCAAAATACGTCAAGACTGGTCTGTTGGAAACGCTATCACCCCTCGGAATCCGAAAGGTCACTCCGTCTTTCACTAGTACCAGGCCAGCCTGACGTCCCATCTCGAGCCACTCCTTCACTATATGTTTCGGTATATCTCTTATTCGGAAGGCATCGAGGAACTCGGCAGTTAACCCACTTTTTCTAATGGGTTCCGCAATCTCCAAAATGGTGGGGCCCTCCACCGGTCTTTTCCCTTTATCCGAAGGAGCCTCTTGGTTTATTCCTCTCTCCGGACGGGCCCCTTGCTCAACCTCCTCCACCGACGGGCCTATCGGTCCACCACCGCTTATCTCACCCTCTTCCTCGTCATCTCCGATGACGTCCACTAGGGTCTCGGCGAAATCATACATCCCTTCGTCAGGGGAGAACTCTCTAGTAGTAAGCTATAATCGCCGAGACACAGGAATTAAATCTTCGGGACTTTCGGGGTGCTCTATAGCCGGCTCATTTCCAGCGAGCTCGGGATCCTCAATTACCGGAGCAGGTGGTGTTGGAGTAACCGGTCGGGCCTCTTCTGCTTGCGGCACCGTTTCTTGCAAGCTTCGCGCCAGCTCAGCCGCTGCGGTGCGGTTCTGGGATCCTGGCGCCATCTCGAAGATCAACTCATCTCTCTCCGTAACAAGAGTACGGAGGGACCTCAACTTATCACATAATCTCGAACGATCTCCAGGGGGAGCCATTATTTTATCTACAAAACAAGCAAGTCGCGTGAGAAGTACAGTTAAAAATATTATAGAACATATATACGCTGGTGTTAGGAAGGTGTGCTTATCGAGGGGGAGGTGTTGAGATGGTTTACGTGTTAATGCATGGTCCAGATACCTAATAGTCCCCTACTAAAATGGGTAGGGGCCGGAAGAATGTTGGATGCGACCAAGATCGGGGCATAGGATATAGTGTCTTCGAGGTCCAGTCAGTACCATCCGATGTAGTGCACGCGACAAGTATCCTCTCCAAAGCCTTAGGAGTAATGGATCGCTGGATAGGATAGTAAGACTCCGGAAGGAAAGGTTCCCCTTCAATTGGGAACCGCCAAGGAAGGCTAAGCACAGATAATCTAGTGGAACCCACACCAGTGACAAAAAAGAAATGTCTCTTCCAGTCATGATTCGATTGAGGAGTAGAGAATGGGAAGGAGCTTTTCTTGTGCCTCTGGCGAAAAAAGATGCAACCCTAGGCACCATAATGGATAGCGGTACTGATTCGGAAAATTTGGAAGAAGTTGTCGACGGTTATCGAAATCCCGTTGGTCTCCATGAAAATAATGAAGGCAACCACTAAAGATATCGAATTTGGGTTAAGCTGGAAGAGATGAATGTTTAAACAGGTCAAGAGAGTGGAAATGAATGGGTGAAGCGGAAAGCGGAGACCGCACTCTAGATATTCAAGACAAACGCTATGAGTGCTAACCGGCGGACGCAGGATCCGATCAGAAGGACCCGACTTGTATAGAACACAATCGGAAGGGAGGTGGTAGTCTTCCACGAGAGATTTCCACTTCCGATCATGCATGGTATATGGCTTATCAAAGGATTTCAAGGCCTTCACAGCAGAACTCTCAGGACCTACGGTGTTCTCAAGATGTGTGATCCGTTCGAAGAAGTGTGGATAAGGGTTCGTAATGGGGGAGCGAAAGGGTGAAAGACTCGAATCGGAGCTCCCCGAGCCGGATGAGGAGTCCGAGGAATGGGATGACGAGGCATCTGAGTCGGAGGACATGATGTGAAGTTCTCAAAATTACGATTTTTCAAATTTTTATAATTTTTTCCTGATTTTATTAAGTGTTTGGCAAGTTTTCGTACCAAATGTCACGAAAGTCACTGTGCAGCCTACGTAGTCGCGAGTTTTCGTTCAAGTGTTAAGTTCACTGTGTCACTGTCCAGCCGCGAGAATTTGTTCGTAAAGTCGCGAGTGTACTGTGCAATGGAAGTAGTCGCGAGAAATCGTTCAAAAGTCGCGAATGCACTGCTCTATGAGGGTACTCGCGAGAAATCGGTACAAAAGTCGCGAATGACACTGTACAATGAGAGTATTCGCGAGAAATCGTTCGAAAAGTCGCGAGAAGTTTGAGTTAACGCGAATAAGTACTGTAACAGGGGGGATCCGGTATTTATAGGGCCGGACCTTCGTGTCGGGAAAAATCCCGAGATTTTTGCCCGAGCTCGAAATCTGATGTTCTTAGTGTCAAAACGATCGCGCCTGCGAGGGGTTCTCAACCCTACTAACAGTTTTTCAGAAAAAATTCCCTAGCAAGTGTCGACTTTCGGGACGAGCAAATATGATATGGTTTACGACTCAGAATCTGAATCTGAAAACCAGGGGACTATTAATATTACCTGAGGATGTTTTTGGTATGACGATGCCCCAGGAGCTCGTTTGACGTGGCTGGATGGTATTTTTGGTATTCTTGGTATTCTCGTCTATTTACGTCATTCTATGGTTTTGGGGGTATTCTCGTAATTTGGACTTCCCGGGAGTACATATTTGCATCTGAATATCGTTTCTGGCAATCTAAGCAAGTTCGGCCCCAGACGGGGTCGAACGGTATTTTCTTAATTTGGCACCCGAGAAGCATGCCTGTAAGTTGTGGCGATATTTTTGGCTGTATATTCGACATCTGGAAGCAGTGAATTATTTTACGAGGTTCTCCGATATTTTCTCATCGATATTTCCTGCTAACTCTCGATCGAGACACATTTCCGAAGTTCTATTGCGGAATGACATTTTTTCTAATTTAATAGAATATTATTTAGGTGCCTTGGGCTTAATCCAATGAAATTGGGCTCCTAGGCCTGAAACTTATTAATTGGGTTGGATTTCTCTATAAATAGAAGTTCCAAGGCACTGAGAAGGGATTCGGACTATCTTAGCACCTACCAAGGCAAGGCTCTGGCTCAATTTCGCTAAGGCAGTCGCGAGACTTCGTTTTTCAGCCCCCATCCGCGAGTTCTCGCACCAAAACTTGCCGCCACCCTCATCTGGGTTACCATTCGCGAGATTTCGTGTGAACAGTGCCATTCGCGAGTTCTCGCCAGAAATCACTATTCGCGAGTTCTTGTGTGAACAGTGCCAGTCGCGAGCTATTGTATGAACAGTGAAAGTCGCGAGTTCTTGTCTGAACAGTGTCGGTCGCGAGTTTCGCTGGTACAGTGTTTTCTGCGAGTTTTCGCTAGTACAGTGCTTTCGAGCCCGACTGAGTGTTTTCGATCGTTTTTCGAGCCGTTTTCGCCCGTATTATCATTATCATCTCATTGTATTTGTATCATTTGATTATTATAGTGGAAACCAAGGTAGAGCTTCGCTCTCCCGAGGACGTAATCTCACACATTGTGGGCCCAACCTCGTATATCGCTCGTGTCACCACATAAACTGAATTCCGAATAATTAAAAAAAAAGACTGATCTAAAAACAAATACCCAAAAATATTTTTAGACTAGATCACTACCCTAAGAAGCAGTCGCGAGAAGTAGCGGCTGTAAGCGAAAAAGACGTCCCCCCGATGCTGGAGGACAATCTGGTGTATTGCGAGCTCCATCATAATCGCGATCACCGACCTTGATGTGCCCGCTGTTGAAAGAGACAGTAGAGGCGATGAGTAAAGAAAACCCCGACCGGAATTGTCTGAAGGGCAAACGAGCAGAATCCCCCGAAGGGGCCACCAAGGTGACGATCGTCACAGGCCGCGGGGAAGAGATAATCGGGGACAACCCCGAAACTACAACGATCGGACGGGGGACCAAAGGTCTCCTCCGCCGGAGCAAGAAAGAGGCCAACATGGTCGTGAAAACCGCGGTCAGGGCCGAAGAAGAAGAGGGCGGGGCCGCGGCGGTAGAGCCCCGCAGAACGAGGGTGGAAGACAGGAGCAGGCTGCTCCACGACCTGCGGTAACTAGTGCCCAACCTCCTCAAAATGAGGTGGCACCAAGCGAAGTGGCCGGAGATATTTATGTTATCTCCGGTGGTTTAAGAATAAATGAATCGGTCCGGGACCGAAAGAGAGCTGTGCGCGAAGACTCTGCTGAGAGCTCCGAGTCTATGGCGCTGGTGAAATATGATCCCATGGAACGGTCCTCCTTCATCAGAGAGGACATTACCTTCACCCTTGCTGATCGGGAATGGATCATGGATCCATGTGACGATCCCCTTACCATCACTGGGATCATCGGGAATCGTCGTGTCCACATCATTTTAGTGGATACTGGGGCTTCGTGCAATCTAATGAAGCGCGAAGTTGCCGAAATGTTGGGGGCTGTTGCTCACGATCTCCCGATCGCAAACATAACTCTTTGGTCGTTCGACCACCACAAATTCCGCCACCACAAATTCCACCATCAAAGTTCTTGATATTTCGGGATCGCCCAAGGTTACCGGCAGAAAAACAGATCCCTCAACAGCAACAACACTGTTATTAAAGCCGACTAGCTTTGTATGTACGGGCTGGAGCTTGGTGGTTCCTTTCAAAGCCATCTGCTCAAAACCTGCAAGAGTCAATATATTGGTAGCAGCTCCGGTATCTACTAGCACTCGAGAAACATGATGATTAGCAATAATGTGAGAGACAACCAACGCATCGTCTTGTGGGGAGAAAACCCCAGATAAATCCTCAGGTCCGAAAGAGATTGTCATTTTGTCCAAGTCTGTTAACTGGACTGTGTTGACTTCCATAAAACGCCCTTCTGGTGCAGTGCCTGGTAAGGGCGTTTACGGGCACGGTTTGAATCACCGACGCTTCTTCCCCAGGTTATAATGTTGGGGCCTAGGTTACCCCATCTTGGTTGGGCTTTTTCAACATTCAAAATATGTTGACCCTGGTTGGGGTCAACCGGAGGAGGAGGTATTGCTTGCTGATTCGCTGGGGCTGGTGGGCAAGCCTCGTATTTGTACCCCTGCTGATTCCTTTGCGGCTGATTCCTGTCGCGGCCACAATAGTTGTTTTCTCTCCTTCCACCTCTCTGATTTTGTCTACCACCGTTAAAAAATCCTCTCTGGCCACCTCCTTGGCGTTGGCCACGCTGTCCTCCATATCCACATCCTCTCGCGTTTGGCCGTGGTGCATCGACTTTCAAGGTCTTAAGTGTTGTCCCCTTGGGACACTCATATTGATCTTCCCCAACTTAGATTCTGGCAGGGCCTCTACAGTACTGATCAGTTCATCGAGCTGACCCAATTCTATCAACCTTTCCACTTCAGACAATAACTCCCGTTTAACCACGTGGTCGTGGGTTCGAGCCCCACAGACGGCGCCAAACTAATCTAATCTAAAAATATTTTGGGTATTTATTTTTAGATCGGTCAATTTTTTAATTATTCGGAATTCAGTTTATGTGGGGACACGAGCGATATACGAGGTTGGGCCCACAATGTGTGAGCTTACGTCCTCGGGAGAGCGAATCCCTTCCTTGGTTTCCACAATAATAATCAAAGGATACAAGTACAATGAGGTGATAATGATAACACGGGCAAAAACGGCTCGAAAAACGATCGAAAACACTCAGTCGGGCTAGAAAGGCTGGCAGCCACCTCGCAGATAACACTGTACCAGCAACAACTCGCAGAAAACACTATACCAGCAACAACTCGCAGAAAACACTGTACCAGCAACGACTCGCGAAAAACACTGTATCAGCAATACCTCTCGAATAGTAACTTCCGAGCAAGAACTCGCGATTGGCACTGTATCAACAAAATCTCGCGAATAGTGACTTTCGGACGATAACTCGCGAATAGTGATTTCTGGCAAGAACTCGCGATTGGCACTGTTCAGACAAGAACTCGCGAATAGTGATTTCTGGCAAGAACTCGCGACTGGCACTGTTCACACGAAATCTCGCGAATACTAACCCAGATGAAGGTGGCTGCGAGTTTTGGTGCGAAAACTCACGGATGGGGGCTGAAATACGAAGTCTCGCGACTGCCTTAGCGAATTTGAGCCAAAGCCTTGCCTTTGGAGGTGCTAAGAGAGTCTGAATCAATTTTCAGTGCGTTGGGGCTTCAATTTATAGAGAAATCCAACCCAATTAATAAGTTTCAGGCCAGGAGCTCACTTTCACTAGATTAAGCCCAAAGTACCTAAATAATATTCAATTAAATTAGAATAAATGTCATTCCGCAATAGATCTTCGGAAATGCATCCCGATCGAGAATTAGCCGGAAATATCGATGAGAAAATACCGGAGAACCTCGTAAAATAATTCACTGCTTCCAGATGTCGAATATACAGCCAAAAATATCGCCACAACTTACCGGCATGCTTCTCTAGTGCCAAATTACGAAAATACCCTTCGACCCCGTCTGGGGCCGAACTTGCCCAAGACTGCTAGAAACGATAATCAAATGCAAATATGTACGCCCGGGAAGTCCAAATTACGAGAACACCCCCAAAACTATAGAATGAGGTAAATGGACTAGAATACCAAGAATACCGAAAATACCATCTAGCCACGTCGGACGAGCTCCTGGGGCCTCGTGATACCAAAAACATCCCTAGGTAATATCAGGGATATACACCAAATGTTTCCATGTAATAAAACGAGTATGCTTAGTACGTTGTTATGAGCAGAATTTCTTATTCTCAAAATAGAGATTGCGGATAATTGCGGTACTCCGAAAACAAATTCAGTCAACACTAGGGACTTGCGAATAAAAACGTTTGGTCAATATGGAAGAATATATGGATATTATAATAGTTTAGAATTAATATGGAGATGATATAATCATGATATTTGATCCAGCAACCAAGAGAGGCGAGTACAAAAACCTATAGTTTATTTCACTGAGAAGAATGAAAGTTTGTTGACGGGAGTGAAACCCATAATTGTTCGAATTCATGATACATATTATCGATTAACGGAAAGTCATGTCTTTCTGCTCGAGGGATTCTATTATTAATTCAAACATGATAGTGCTAACGGATTTATCCTCAAGTTAGCATATAAATGTTTACCTTTCTCCGGATCGATAAACAAAGATGTATATTGACATGCATTCTATGCATTCGTGACATGTTAAGAATAATGGGCTTTCAAGATTTATATATTAGACAGTGAAGTGTATTGCGATGCAAGAGAATATTTATGCCTATCGTCATTATGGAGAAATCACTAGTGAGATTTGATATTGCCCGAGGTTATTTATGTAATTATGTTAACCTCGGGGTTCGTCCGACGTGGCTATGTGGTATTTTCGGAATTTTTATATGTCTATAGCGAGGCGTTCTCAAGGTTATTCTCGTGATTCAGGCATGCTGGACCCCATATAAGGCTTCTGTAAGTGTTTTGAGATGTTTTGTGCTATTTCTGCCCCGGACGGGGCTAGGGGTATTTTCGTAATTTTCCACCCAGGAGCACATCGGCGAGGTGCAGTGATGTTATGTGGCTGCGTATTCACTTTTTGGAGGCATATAACTGATATACGAGATTTTCCGGTATTTTCTCACCGCATTTCCGACTAAACTCTCGACCGGGATGTGGTCCAGAAGTTTAGTGGCGCTGTGACACTTATTCCAGATTAATTGGATATTTTCTAAGTAAGTTTGGCTAATTTGACTAAGATTGGGCTTTTAGACCTTAACTTCACTTATTGGCCCGAGTTTTTCTATAAATACAAGACCCTAGGCCCAGAAAAGGGTTCAGACTCTTGGCACGCTTCCCAAAGCTCTCGGTTTCACCACTTTTTGCCCCACTCGCCACTTTTTGATCCAAAAGTCGCGAATCCCTCATCTTCAAGGCCACACTCGCGACTTTTTGCACCAAAAGTCGCGAGAGCATGTGTACATTGTTGTATTTGCGAGATTTCGTCGCCTGGACCTCCGATTCGCGTGTTTTCGCCTCCCGGAAACCTGGACTCGCGAGTTTTCGTCCCTTAGGCACCAAGACTCGCGACTTTTGGCACCATTCGCGAGTTTATGTCCAAAAGTCGCGAACATCACCTTAATTCGCAAGTTTTCGTCGCCTCGGGTGCGATGGAGTGGAATTGATCGTTTTTCGTACCGTTTTCATTCGGATTATCATTATCTCATGATTGTACTTGTATCCTTTGATTTTTATAGTGAAAACCAAGGTAGAGCTATGCTCTCTCGAGGACGTAAGCTCACGCATTGTGGGCCCAACCTCGTATATCGCTCTTGTCCTCACAAAAATTAAATTTCGAGTAATTAAAAATTGACTGATCATAAAAAAAAACTCTAAAATATTTTTAGACAAGATCAGTTTGGCGCCGTCCGTGGGGTCCCGAGACTTAATCCCATTGAGAGCTCTTGTCCTGAGCTTGGAGCTTGTTGTGTATTGTGAGGATACGGGATTCCTAACATGAGAGTGATATAGATGAAGNTCTTTAAGGAGATCTCCCACGAGGGGACCCACCGGTTCCTGGAATAACGAAGCAAATCTTCGAAATGCAACTGGTGGTGGGTCCTCTTCGGTTTCGATCTCCTCCGAATACAGCTGATAGTGCAAATCCTCTTGCAGATTGAACTGGAGCTCCCCGAACGGATCCTGCGAGCTTTGAGATTTGAGCAGAGCAGGAGGACATGATGTTAAGTTCTCGAAATTGAGATTTTTCCAATTTTTTCTAATTTTTTAAGGATTATATTAAGTGTCTCGTGAGTTTTCGTAACAAAAGTCGCGAGAGCTACTGTGAAGCCTATGCAGTCGCGAGTTTTCGTTCAAGAGTTACAAGTTGCCTGTGTCACTGTTCATACAATGTAGTCGCGAGATTTCGTTCCAAAAGTCATGGTAGGGACTAGGCAATCGAAGTAGTCACGAGATTCCGTTCGAAATGTCACGAGAGTGCTGAGATTCTGCGAAATGGCTCTATTATAGGGGGACGCAGAGGTATTCATAGGGGCGGACGCCGAGTCGAAAAATCCCGAGATTTTCGCCCGACCTCAGAATCTGACGTTCTTAGTGTCAAAACGATCGCGTCTGCGAAGGGTTTTTAACCCTCCACCGTTTTCCAGGAAAAATTCACGAACGATCATCGACTTTCGGGACGAGCTAATATGATATGGTTTACGACTGAGAGTCTGAATCTTAAAACCAGGGGACTATTGATATTACCCGGGGATATTTTTGGTATTATTTTATCCCATGAGCTCGTCCGATGTGGCTAGATGATATTTTCGGTATTCTCGTATATTTATGTAACTCTATAGTTTAGGGGGTATTCTCGTATCTGGGCATCCTGAGCCCAAGTTTGAGGATTCTGATGGTGTTTTGGATGATTTCGGTCGGAAAAGATGGCAGGGGTATTTTCATAATTTGGCAGTCGGAGAGCTCGTTAGCGACCTTAGGCGATATATCTGGCTACCTCCTAAGCATTTGGAGACGATCAACTGGTAAAAGAGTATTCCCAGGTATTTTCTCGACATTACGTGTTATTCATGATCGATCGGGGTGCATTTTTGAAGTTCCGGGACGCTGTGAAACTTATTCCAGTTTCATTGTGTATTTTCTAAGTAAGTTGAGCTAATTTGATTAGGACTGAGCTTATGGACCCTAAGTTGACTTATTGGGACGAGTATTTCTATAAATACAAGACCCTAGGCCCCATAAAATAGTTTTGACTCTAAGCATGCTTCCCAAGGCATGTCTCGCGCTTGAATTAATCTCGGTATTCGCGAGATTCCGTTATCCGGGACATTTCACACTCCTAACTCGCAACTCTTTGCTTGGCCAGGGGACTTGCGAGACTTCGTTCGAAATCTCGCGACCAGCATCACATTCGCAAGTTTTCACTAGAGTATACTACTATTCTCGAGTTTTTGTTCGAAAACTCATGACCAATTCAATATGAGCCACTATTCACGAGTTTTCGTCTGGTTTCCCCCGTTACGCAGTTTCGTTGCCGCGACACTTTGCTCCATTCGTGAGTTTTCACCTGAACACACCACTGTTCGCGAGGTTTCGTTTGAAAACTTGCGGCCAGCCCTTCATTCACGAGTTTTCGACAGTTTCGGCGTGGTGGGACAGATTTTATCGCTTTTCTTAGCGTTTTTGCTCAGAATATCGATATCTATTCATTGTAATTGTATCCTTCGATTATTATAGTGGAAACCAAGGTAGAGCTATGCTCTCCCGAGGACGTAAGCTCACACATTGTGGGCCCAATCTCGTATATCGCTCGTGTCCCACAACAATTAAATTCTGAATAATTTAAACATTGACTGATCAAAGAATAAATGCTATAAAATATATTTAGAAGATATCAGACATGTATTCTCCGTTCGGATCATGTGGGTCTGTTTTAATGAAAGCCCTAGGATTATAGTTGAAGATTTGGAATTCATGAACATTGCTAACCTTGAATGGATGACATTAAATCTCAACCTGATGATCAAATTATTGATAGCAATGAGCATAACATGAAGGCGGCAAGCATCTAATTATCTTTCTTAATCATCCGAAATGGTTTTCGTTCGGATTATTCTTAATCTATCTTGAAAGTTTCGTCTGTTCGATTTACTTCGCTATCCATAAAGGTTTTCATCCGGAACATTATTAATGAGGACTTCCAGCAATTGGTTATTAGTCCTAGCATCACCGTATCTGCCATTGGCGCTTAATTAGTCTTTCTAAATACCTTTATGCATCTATCATCGTTACCTTTTTGTGTCGTTTAATGAGATCCCGAGAGATATGGTTGTTGGGTTTTCAGAAGTATCAACCGTTATCAAACTATGCCTATTAGAGTTCACAAAAGAGATGTCAAATTTGTGTTATTTTATTGATCGCCCAGAATGGTATTCGTAGGGAAATATATATGATTATTGAGCATGATTTCATAATTAACCCGTGACATTATCAAGACGGCAAGTATCTTGACCATATGTGCATCCTAGCAAACGTCTTGGCATTAATTAATAAGCAACATATTGAGTTAGTCTGGTTTAACAACAGTTTTGTTGCTTTTGAACGATTTTTTATTCTTCCAGTCACATTGGGATATTAGGAAATATCAAGGTCTTTATTAACGGAATTGATAGTGGTGGATCTTCCTATCCTATTTTACAAATTTTCACTTGGAAGAAGTGCTTTAAATCTAATCGGAGCTATATTATCTATACTCCACTTTGATAGCTCTATAATTATGTTCAGAAGTAGAAGTGAAATCATGTGTCGGCAAGATATGTTCCTAGTGTTATGTTCCGAAGCGATACTAGAGTGTCTAGTGTGAAGAAATGCATCTATATGGTGGCATTCTAAATGGAAGATCAAGT
>RWGZ01000937.1:1626809-1660659 GCA_009725065.1 Utricularia reniformis
TAAATGATCCATCGATCATCCTCCTAGTTCAAGAATATGGTTGATCGGGTCATTTTGACCACGAAATCAGCGAGAACCTGAGCCTTAATCGCACTTCGGGGTAAAAATTCCGAATACATGGAGCTGATTTTGATTGCTCACTTTGCCAACTTCTCGTTAAGATCTGCCTGATTCAGAACCGCTTTCAAAGGCTGATCAGTATAAATATAAACCTTTCGGTCTTCAAAATAATGTTTCAACTTAGATATAGCTTTATGCAATGCCAACATGAACTTTTCCAGGGTAGTGTATCTAGTTTCGGCCGATACCAGGGAGTGACTCACATAATAAACAGGTCTGTGAAAGTCATCCCTAATGTTTATTAGAGATGCGATGACTTCGCCTCTGATACGGCTTGATATAACCTTAAAGGTTCATCACAGGTTGGACTCACCATCACATGAGGAGTACTTAAATAAGTTTTCAAATATGAGAAGGCCCGATCACACTCTTCAGTCCAATCCAGATGACTTGTTTTCCTCAACACTCTGAAAAAGGGCAATGCCGATCCGTTGATCTAAAAATAAACCTGCTTAGCGCTGTCAATCGGCCAGTAACCCTTTGAAATTCTCTCTTGTTTCTCGGAGTCTGCATATCAATGATCGCCTGAACTTTCTCAGGGTTAACCTCGATGCCTTTCTCAGAGACATAATATCCTAAGAACTTTCCACTTCGGATTCCGAAGCAATATTTGTTCGAATTTAGCTTGAGTTTATATTTGCGGCATACTTCGAAACAACGAGAAAAATAAGAAATGTGGTGTTCATCATTCATAGATTTGACAATCATATCATCAACATACACTTCCATCATGTGGCCTATCAGATCTCTAAAGATTTTGTTGACCAACCTTTGGTATGTTGCTCCAGCATTCTTCAAGCCGAATGACATAAACACATAGCAATAAACGCCATCTTAGGTCATGAATGATGATTTTTTCTGATCTTCCTCCGCAAGGAATATCTGATGATATCCAGAATATGCGTCCATGGTACTCATCATTGTGCTGCCAGCCACAGCATCCACCAATCGGTCAATTTGTGGCAGTGGGAAAGGATCCGACTCACATCTCTTGTTGACGTCAGTGAAGTCAATACACATCCTCTATTTCCCATATGCTTTGGAGACCACCACCGGGTTTGCAACCCATTCAGTATAGTGAATTTCTCTAATAAATCCCGACCGCAGTTATTTGTTCACCTCAGCCTGGATGATTTCAATTTTCTCAGGAGAATAATGTCTCCTCTTTTGCCTAAGTGGCTTCGTTCCGGGTTCGATGTTGATCCGATGCTCTCTATCGGACCGGTCAATCCCCGGAACATCGTCCGGGGTCCAAGCGAATATGTCCACATGGCATCTCAGTAAGTGGACCAATTCTTCCTCAAAAGGTGGGGCCAGATGTGCCTCGATGCGAATAGTCTTGGTTGAGTCATTCTCAACCAAATTGATCAGTTTGAACTCAACGGGTTCCATAGCCTGCCTCGGGTGCGGTGGCTATTCAAGCAAATCCACCTGGCCCTTCTTAATAGGTGCCAATGTTCGGCACGAGCTCAATTAGTACTGTCTTGCTACTTTTTTATCCCCCTTTACAGAAATAACTCCATGAGTGGAGGGGAACTTGAGCATCAAATGATACGTAGAAGGGACCGCCTCGAACTTACTGAGATCAGTCCGTCGGATAATGGCGTTGTAAGCCAAGTCGACTTCAACGACAATGAATTCCAGAGTCTCCGATCGATCTTTATTGGAATCTCCCAAAGTGACCGGGAACATAATCTTCTCGCAAGGGATGACACTCCTTTGGTCGAATGCCCAAAGGGTTATGTTGGCAATAGGGAGATCTTGAGTATCGGCTCCCAGCATCTCTGCTACTTCGTACTTCATCAGATTGCACGAAGCCCCGGTATCCACCAAGATCCTGTGGACCCGACGGTTAGCAATAATTCCAGTGATGATAAGATGATCATCACATGGATCAGTAACTCCTTCCCGATCAGCCGCGGTGAAGGCAATATTGTCCCCGAAAGAAGAGAACCAATCGGTTGGTTCATACTTAACCAGCGCACAGATTCGGAGTTCTCGGGTGCTCTCTTTCAGTCCCTGACCGATTCATTGATTCTTATTCCTCCGGAGATAACATAAATATCTCCGGCGAATTCTATCTCATCGGACACCGCCTCATTTTGAGGAGGTTGGGTGTCCATTTCGGCAGGTGTGAGAGTGGGATGCTCCTGTCGCCACGGCCCCGCCATCTCCTTCTTCGGCACTAGCCACGGTTCTCTCGATCGTGCTGGCCTCTGTCTTGTTCAGGTGGAGGAGACATTCGGTCCTCCATTCGATCATTATAATTTCTGGGATGTCTCCGATTATCCCTTCGCCTCGGCCTGTGACGATAGTCACCCTGATGGCCCATTCGGGGAGATTCGGCTCGTTTGCCCTTATGATCATTCTAATCGGGCCTCTCTTTATGCATTGCCGCTACTGTCTCTTTCAACAGCGGGCATTTTAACGTCGGGTGATCGCGATTATGATGTAACTTGCAATACACCCGATTGTCCTCCTTCTTCGGGGGGACATTCTTCTCAGTCACAGCCGCTACTTCTCGTGGCTGCTTCTTAGGGTAAGAAACCCTATGATCACCTACGGGTTCAGAATTCCCGCTAGGCTTCTGATAACTCGCTCCCAACGCCTTATCCACCTTAATATACTTGTTGATTTCTGAAGGAAATTTCCCAAGGTGGATGGCGGGATCTTCACTAAGCTTGTACTAATATTATTTCAATATATTCGTATTGTTCTATCTCTTACTTCACAATATAATAAACATATTCTATGTTAATTTATCGTAATCTACATTTATTCTTAACTATACAATCTCTATCGTTACACCGTTTCCCATCCATTCACCCACAATATTTATCTATCATTTATATATTCATTATTAAATACAATTATCATTTTCTATTAACATGAAACCAAAATACACATATTCAATATATTCATTTTTGGCATATTCATATTATATACACAATAATATATATGAGTTATCAATTCTTCTAAAAGTCGGGTCTTACATAATACCTCGTTCTCGTCACCTACAAAATATGTAAAACGGTCACAATCTATTAAAGTAAACTTCACAATATTATCTATCATTTCATTTCTTAAAACCAAAAGTAAACGCACACATAAACTATTTCTTTTAATCGTATACTTTTTTTCTTTCTCTTATTACTTTCCCCATTATCATTATTTTTCCTATCTATTTAAACCTTAATGTTGCCGAGTGTAACATTCTCGGTACATGTCACGCCCAAGCCAACCGTTAGCTGTTGGTTGACTTGACGGCCTTATGCTTCCCTTCCCCGTGTGAGTACTTAGGCGCTACTTTTTTTCTCAACGGATCTGTTCTGCCTTTTCGTACGTATCTTTCCATTCTGGAACTTATCGTTCCGTTCATCAGGCATGCCATTCCTTTGACGAATCTTGTACTAAGCACAATGCCGGGTTCGGTCGGACGGTCCATCCTCTCCCACCCCGAGTCTAATTAACATTCATCTCATTCATTCGTGTCTTTTACTTTCCTTCTTATTAACCCTTCCCGTTTCCCTACGTCGGAACCTTCCCTTACTACATTGCGTTAACTCCGATTATGTGTCGCTTTCACGTGTTATGATCTCCGCGATGCTCCCCTGCATTCGCAACACATCTTAGTACCCAGTTTTCGATGTTATTATCTTATTATGAAATATTTGGTTACTGTAGACCCTATGTATCCCTCATCTTTCACAATTAGACGTTGAAAAGCGATGAAATCACCCAAATTTGAAATTTTTGCCATGAATTGCTTTGTTCCTCGAAATCCACGATGAATTGGGGTTTAGATTTTCGCAGTGAATTTCATGTTTCTGAAAATCCCCTGTGAATTTGTAGGTTAGGGTAAATCCGCGATGAATTTTAGGGTCGGAAATCCGTGATGAATTTGAGGTTTGAAAATCCACGATGAATTTGTGGTTTGGGGTTTCCGCGATAAACCTGGGGTTTAGGTTTTTCTGCGGTGAATTCTCTTGCTGAATTTTCGCGATGAATTTGCTTGCTACAAAACTGCGGTGAATTTGGGTGCTACAAATTCACGGTGAATTTATGTTTTAGGGTTTTCCGTACTTAAGTGACAAATTTCTTGATTTTGGGTCATTCCACCCCTATTTATACACATTCTAACTCCCCTATATTACATTTTGACTCATCATTCTTTTTATTTTGGCCACTCCTTTATCTTTTGTCTAACTTTTCAATCTTTTCGTTTCTTTTTCCTCCTTTCCTCCCGTATACCTTGTTATTCCTTATCTAGACATTACCGCTATATTTTCTCCTATTGTTCTAACATACCTTTTTTCGGGCTATTACATCCTTCCCCCCTTAATTTGAGTTTCATCCCGAAACTCGTGCGTGCCAATCTTCCATCAGCTCTGGTGCTCTTTATCTAATCTCTCGTTCCGTTTCCCATGTGGCTTCCATTTCCCCCTCATTGGACCATTGTACTCTCACCATGGGAATTAGTTTGTTCCTGAGCTTTCTTTCTTTCCTCTCTAGGATTTTCACTCGAACTTACTCGTATGTCAATTCCGGGGTTATCTCTAGGGGTTCCCCCACACCTTCTTGGATTCCTTCACTCAAACTCCTCCTTAGTTGGGATACGTGGAACACGTTGTGTATTCCCATCATCTCTTCTGGAAGCTTCAACTGGTATGCTAGGTTACCGATCTTCCGTTCCAACTCATATGGTCCGATGTACCGGGGACTCAACTTCCCTGTCCTTGTGGTCCTTAGTACTCCCTTCATTAGTGATACCTTTAGATAGGCGCGATCCCCCACTTCTAGCTCTAGAGGTCTCCTTTTCTTGTCTACCCAACTTTTGTACCGGTCTTGTACCTTCTTCATATTCTTTCGTATCACTAGTTTTGTTCTTTCATATTCTTGTACCTTCTCAACAGTGACTTCCACTAGTTTTATTCCTGTGGTTTTTCTCTCCCCAACCTCATCCCAACATAGTGGGGTTCAACACTTTCTCCCATACAATGTCTCATATGGGGCCATGTCAATGCTGCTATGAAAACTATTGTTATATGCAAATTCTACCAATGGTAGGAAGTCTTCCCAACCTCCATTGAATTCCAACATGCATGCTCGTAACATATCTTCCATGATCTGGTTCGTTCTCTCGGTCTGACCGTCCGTCTTTGGGTGATAGGTTGTGCTCATGTTTAACAAAGTTCACGAGTGACTTCTGTAAGCTCTGCCAAAATCTAGACGTAAATCTTGGATCCCTGTCTGATACAATATTCATTGGAACCCCATGCAACTTAATTATGTTATCCACATATATTTTGGCTAATCTGTCTACTACGTATGTCGTCTTGACTGCTAAGAAATTGGCCGTCTTCGTTAGGCGATCAACCAACACCCATATCGCATCGTTTTTCCGAGGGCTCTTGGGTAATCCTACCACGAAATCCATGCGGATACTGTCCCATTTTCACTTTGGAATTTCCAAGGGTTGCAACTCGCCCCTTGGGCGTTGGTGTTCGGCCTTGACTCGTTGCCAATTGTCACATTTGGCCACAAAGTTCATAATTTCATTTTTCATTACATTCCACCACCAGTGTGTTTTCAGGTCTCGATACATCTTGGTACTTCTTGGATGGACTGAGAAAGTCGAACTGTGTGCCTCTAAGATAATCTTTTTCCTTAACTCCAGCTTGTTGGGTACCCATACACGTTCAATCATTCTGATTAGCCCATTGATTCATTGGCTTATCTCTAGTTTATTGCCATTTGTTCCATCCTTTCGGGTTACGGGTTTCTCGGGGTCCGATTTCTGGGCCTCGAGCACCTCATCTTGTATCCCTGGCTTCGTAGTAACATTCCATAATACTGTTGTGGTTGACTCTACCACTTCAAGCTGTAGGTTCTCCATTTCTCTTAACAGTGTGTTTGCCAACACGCCATGGGTTTTCCTGCTTAATGCGTCTGCCACTTGGTTCCCTTTTCCGGGGTGGTACTGAATATTAAGGTTGTAGTCTTATTTTAGTTCTAGTCATCTCCGTTGTCTCATGCTTAACTCTTTCTGGGTGAATAGGTACTTCAAACTCTTGTTGTCGGTGAATATCTCGCACTTTACACCATACAAATAGTGCCTCCAAATCTTGAGTACGAATACCACCACTACTAGTTCCAAATCTTGGGCCGGATAGTTCAACTCATGTACTTTCAATTGACGGAATGCGTATGCTATGACCTTTCCACATTGCATTAGTACTCATCCGAGTCCTTCCATCGAGGCGTCGCTGTATATAGTGAAGTCGTGCCCCTGTGTGGGTAACACTAATATTGGTGCAGATGTCAACTTTGTTTTAAGGCACTCAAAACCCTCTTCACACTTCTCATCCAGGTATACTTTATTTCCTTTCGGGTCAAGTTTGTCAACGGCTTTGCTAACCTTGCAAATCCCTCGATAAATTTTCGATAATTCCCAGCTAATCCTAGGAAACTCCTGACTTCTTGAGCGTTTGTCGGTCTTAGCCAATTCATTACCGCTTCTACATTCGTTGGATCTACCGTTACCTAGAAAAGCTATAATGTCCATCCAGAATTCGCACTTGCTATACTTAGCATACAATTTCTCTCGTTTGAGGATCTGTAACAACACTATTCTCAAATGTCGTTCATGTTCCTCCCGGTCACGGGAGTAAACTAAGATATCGTTGATGAACACCACTACGAACTTATCTAGGTACTCACGCAACACTCGATTCATCAAATCAATGAAAATTGTTGTGGCGTTAGTCAATCCAAATGGTAGAACTGTACATTCGTAATGGCCGTATCTCATTCGAATGGACATTTTTGGGATATCCCCTTCCCTAACTCGGACTTGATGGTACCCCGACCTCAAGTCCAACTTTGAGAACACCTCCGTGCCTTGTAACTAATCAAATAGGTCATCGATCCTCGGTAGCAGGTACATGTTCTTTATCGTAACCTTGTTTAACTCCCTATAATCATAGCATAATCTTAGCTCGCCGCTTTTCTTCTTAACAAATAACTTGGTGTCCCCCAAGGAGAGTTGCTCGGTCTAAGAAAGCTCTTTTCTAATAGCTACTCAATTTGTTTCTTTAGTTCCTGTATCTCTTTTGGTGCCATTTGGTATGGGGCCTTGGAGATTGGTTGGGTCCGGAGAAGTAATTTTATTTCCATCTCCACTTCCCTTTGGGGTGGTTGGACCGGTACTTCCTCGGGGAACACGTCACTGTATTCGCAAATTATCGAGACTGCCTCCAATGGCATCCCTTTTTCCTTGGTAGTGACGAATGCTAACCAACTCAACTGGTCATTATACTCCCCCTCCCTACCATAATCGTTTTCCCAACCAGGTCTCTCTTCCCCTCTTGTGGCGTACTAAAAGTGATCACTTGTGCATCGTACTTATATAACCAAACCATCCCAAGTATAGTATCGAATCCCATGTCTCCCAATTCAATCAAATCCTCCTTTGTTCGTACTATGTCTACTTCTATCGCACATCCCTTATAGATTCTGTTTGACTCCAAGGCTTCGGATCCCGGTGTTTTTACCTTGATTTTAGCATTACTTCCCTTTATGCCAAATCGTTTGTTAACTTCTCCTACACAAACGAATGTGTCGCCCCACAATCATATAATACGAAAGTTGTAAAGCCATTAATAAGTAGTGTACCTGCCACGACGTCTACGGGCTCTGAGGCCTGCTCCTTGTTTAATGCGAACACTCGCGCATTCCAGTGATCCTTTCCTTCATCTAGCTCTCAGTAGCCCCAGTTTCGATCTTTCTCTTCTTTGTACATTCCCGAGCAAAGTGTCCTTCCTGGCCGCACTTAAAAAAACTGTTAGTCCCTGCCCGACATTCCCCGAAGTGGTTCCTCCAGCATTTGGCGCACAAAGGAATGATTGTGGGTCCCTATGCAGATCCAAAACTTTCTATAGTAGCCTTTCCTTTCCATTCTCCCCGTCCCTGAACCTCGATCTTCGTGGAACTCTTGGTGCGTTCCTTATCCATCCTTCGCATTCCTCCGTCTACTCGGATTGCAGCTGCCACTAAACTTAAAAATTCTTCGTCGTCGCGACCATACATAGTTAGTTTCACCCTTTCATTCAGTCCTTCCATAATACGATGCATCTTTTCTTGTTCACTCCCCATAATCTCAGGGGCGTACTTGCCCAATTCTATGAATTCATGCATGTACTCCATTACAGGGAGATACCCTTTAGTTAATTTGTCGAATTCAGCCCTTTTGTCCTTCTTCAGCCCTTTTGGTATGTAATAATTCAATAACACATTCTTAAACTTCTCCCAAGACATGGGTCCATCCTTCAGTAGTGAGGTTGACACGCTTCCCCACCATTGTGTCGTGCTACCGTCGAACCATAGTGGGGTCAATCCTGCCCTTAGTTCCTCTGGGGCTTCAATTAGTTCGAACTTCTCTTCCAAGCGGATTATCCACGCCTTCGTGTCCCCCATCTTATCTCCGGTAAAACTGTTCATTCCAGCCTTCTTTAGTGCCTCGTTGTAGTACATTCTACTTTTCTCAGGCCTTGGCGCTTGTTCTATCTGCACGGAATTTCCCCTCTCTATTTGACCCTGCCTCATGGCACTAACGAGAGAACTTGCCCTGGTTTGGAATAGGTCCCTGAGACTCTCTTGGCTAAACTTGAGGGGCGTCGATGAATCCGCAGCTGGGGTTTCGTTCTCTCTTGTTCTTGGAGCCATCCCTACATTATGTCTATACTTACTCATACCATATACTACATCATATACCCATCCCCTCCTATGGTCAGTTTTCCTCCTATGAACTCCTAGACCTCTCTACGTAAGACCGCACCACTACCGATTTGGTAGCGATGTTGGGCTTTGATACCATTTTGCAACGACCCTGATCTGGGTCTAGCTGAATTTGTAAAATTGTACCAAATAAAACATAAGGTTTCAAACGTAAATCAAAACATAGTTCAAAATGCATCTAAATGTAACGGCATAATCTAAAGAGTTCCAAAAAGATCGGACTCTAGCACCGGACAACCGACGACCTCCTTCTCATGCCCTCCTCATACCTCATTCTCGTCACCTACAAAATTTGTAAAGCGGTCACAATCTATTAAAGGAAACTTAACACATACTATCTATCATTTCATTTCTTAAAACCAAACGTAAACGCACACATAAACCATTTCTTTTAATCGTATACTTATTTTTGTTCTCTTATTACTTCCCCCCTTATCATTCTTTTTCCTTTCCATTTAAACCTTAATGTTGTCGAGTGTAACATGTTCGGTAAATGTCCCGCCCAAGCCAACCATTAGCTATTGATTGGCTCGATGGGCCGTATGCTTCCCTTCCGCGAGTGAGTACTTAGGTGCTACCTTTTTCTCACCCGGATCCGTTTGCCCTTTCGTACGTATCTTTTCATTCTGGAACTTATTGTTCCCTTCATCAGGCATGACCTTCCTTTGGCGAATCATGTACTAAGCACGATGCCAGGTTCGGTCGGACGGTCCATCCTCCCTCACCCCGAGTCTTATTAACATTCATCTCATTCATTCGTGTCTTTTACTTTCCTTCTTATTAACCCTCCCGTTTCCCTACGTCGGAACCTTCCCTTACTACATTGCGTTAACTCCAGTTACCTGCCGCTTTCACGTGTTATGATCTCCTCGATGCTCCACTGCATTCATAACACATCTTAGTACCCGATTTTCGATGTTATTATCTTATTATGAACTATTTGGTTACCGTAGACCCTACGTATCCCTCGTCTTTCACAATTTGACGTCAAAACACGATGAAAACACCCTAATTTGAAATTTCCGCGATGAATTGCTTTGTTCCTTGAAATCCGCGATGAATTGGGGTTTTGGGGTTTAGGTTTTGGTGGTGAATTTTGTATTTCTGAAAATCCGCGGTGAATTTGTAGGTTAGGGTAAATCCGCGATGAAATTTACGGTCGAAAATATGCAATGAATTTGGGGTTTGGGGTTTCCACAATGAACTTGGGGTTTAGGTTTTTCCGCGGTGAATTCTCTTGCTGAGTTTTCGCGATGAATTTGCTTGCTACAAAACCGCGGTGGATTTGTGTTTTAGGGTTTTCCGTGGATTTTCAGTACTTAAGTGACAAATGACTTGATTTTGGGTCATTACATCCCTATTTATACACATTTTAACTCTACTAAATTATATTTTGACCCATCTTTCCTTTTATTTTGACCCATCCTTTATCTTTTGTCTAACTTTTCTATCTTTTCGTTTCTTTTTCCTCCTTTCATTCCCGTATATCTCATTATTCATCATCTAGACATTACCGTTATATTTTCTCCTATTGTTCTAACATACTTTTTTCCTGGTTATTATAACGATACTCTCCAATGGGAGAAACACTGATGAAGAATGACACGCTGTATGATATGCTCTTGAGGCTTGAACATTGTAATCTTTATAAGGTATGTGTTGTCTTGATTGTCATTGATTCATATTTCTTAGTGGGATTCACCTCGGTTTGGTGTCTCGTTGGTTTTTTCTCTGGGATCTCAAGTTTTTCACATTAAAATCATGTTTTACGGTATATCCCAACGATTCTAACACACAAATAAATTCAATATTATTAGGATAATATTTCAACTCGTAGCAAATGTTTTTATCTCCAATAACAATTCATTTAGGTTGTACAATTGAACTATTGATTCATTCATTCAATGAATGAATCAATAGGTCTACATGAGCCAGATATGCTTATTTGACAAAAGGGTCTGTGATGTTCTTTCTAGATCCATATTTTCAAAATATGCATGATTGGAACCCTTTGAAATGATGATATTGTTTAATAATGATTATCAAATCAAATGAATGAATGCGAGATATATATATCATATAATAATGAGTTTTAAATAGAGTAATATTATCATATTAATAAAGATTTATATACCTACTTTAAATTATTTTAATCATAGTTTGAAATTCAAAAGCTATTTCGTTTGGATATCGCAAGAAAAAAAGCCTTGATATCTTTAGGTTCGCCCGTGGTCACAAAAAGGCCATGATATCTTTATTTTAGAATGCGGCCGTGTTTCATGGCCGCATCTATTTATAATCCACCTACTCATTTTTCTCACAAAATCTCATTTTCAAACATTCAAATTTTAATTAAACATGTGATGATCTTCTAGATATTGAATTTTTTTAGTGAAGTACTTTGTTTGAAACCTTTAAACTTACATTATTTGTTTTACATCTACATATTTAAATATGTATCTATTTAGATTCTTGTAGTTAGTTGTCGGTCCGATCTTTTATTTTTGGAGCATGTTGGATTGTGCAAAGAATCCAACAAGGATTAACACATTCGCACTCTGCTTGCATGGGGATTTTAAAACAAGTTCTCTAACGTCAATCAGAGAACATCGAGGGTAGAGCTTTGTCTGAATATATCATCTGGTTGTCTTCCAATCTTTCTCGCCACTCTAATCTCGTACAACAATGGAACTCTATAAGTGTGCCACTTGAAACACGTGTAGGTTTAGCATCAAAGGTCATTTGTATGAATGTATGATTCATTTCTCCTCCGAGTTTCTACCTTTGCTTCAGCAATTAATCGATCTAAGTCCCACATTTTGATGCCATGATGGACTACTTTTATCTTAGCATAACCGTAGAATTTCTACGCTGATGAGCTAAGGATGTATGTGTTGGTAGTCATCCTTGTAATCTCTTGCCTACACTCCATGAAAGTAGTATTGGCCTTAAGGTCGATATCACTATCTTTGTAACGGAAAGACGATGTGTGGCTTTCAAAGCATCATTAATGAATTCCACATGATTTGTTGTTAGTGTTCCATAATAGTTTCTCATGTCGTGAGTAAGCGTCAACTACACTTTTTCATTCTCCTCAAGCCATTGGCAAGTGTCGGGGTTGCTCGTCTTCTTGGTCTATATTTTTTGTTTAATTATCTTTTTTCACCTAGATTTCCGATTTTTGATCATCTTCGGAGCTCTCATCATTATTATCCACTACGCCTACATTGATGATAATTCAAAATCAAAACATAATATTGTAATCTTAATAATTTCTTATCTAGTGTACCATATAAATAACATTCCATAATATTAATAATTTCTTAATCAATATTGCGAATCTGAGACATTTACACCATATAAAGTATCCTAATATTCCAATCGTTCAAATAACTTAGGTTGTGGATGTTCATGTATATAGCATCTGCCTTGTTACTCCAACCATGCTAGCGATTCCATCAGATTATGTTGAGGACTCCGGATGTACCACAAAATATTATAGGGATCTATCACAAAAACAAAGGTTGCATATGTAACCTAGTACATATTCAATATCACATTATTCTTTTGAATAGTTATTGCGTTTTGAAATTGCAGCTATGTCGTATTATTTTGCGCGACACCATTTCTAAAAAATTCGGCCAGGCGCACAGAAACTCTAACTATCCTAAAGAAACAATACATTTTTTTCTTCCAATATCCAAACTAAATAGCCCTAAATTGGAATACACATTGACTATTCTAATTTCCAACGAACAACTAAACAAAACGCATATTGAAGTCACAAACATCAAGAACAATTTGCGTTGGTCCACCTTTTCTTCTGATGAAACGAACTTGATCACGCTCTATGATAGAAGCAGCAATGTGAGTTCCATCAATAGCCTATATAGCATCTTTGAAATATGGATAATATTTGGAATTTGATTGTATATAAGGGTGTATCTCAAAGTAACTTTCACTTGATGTAACCACTTTGTAGACATACTCAAACATTCCTTAAGGACATTGTGAAATCCATGTGAACAGTATCCGTCTCTTGTTGGAAAAACTCATGTATATCTCTATTTCATTTTGTTTTAATTGTTATCATGAGAAACATATCAACTTCATCCTCAACATTTATATATTTTCTTTTCTCCAAATCAAATTCGTTAACAAGTATGACACATAAGTGTAGAAAAATAAATGTGTTCATCCTTAAAGTTCGGTATGTCTGTACATCATGTCCGTTCAACATTGATAAGAGCATTGGCAACCACGTGCTGGACTATATGTGTTGGTTGTTTCACCATGAATCTATTATGGTTAGCTGCAACTCGTGCAACAATATTCTTATTCATTCGAAGATGTTTGTGTATATGTGACTTTTGATGGTTTTCATCATCAGTAGAAGAACTCTGGTTGGAATGAGGGGAGAATAAACTCATTGCAAATAAGAAAACTTGATAAGCCACTACATAAATCATTTATTTTTATAGAGTATGTTTATGTTAGTGTCACGGATCCTAAAATGAAATTGAAAAATGATATTGTGTTTCTTTCACATATCCCAATGTATGAGAGAAACACAATTGTGTTTCTTTGAGTGATCGCATAGTTATATTTAGTAACACAATTGATTTTCTGAATATTAAATTATTTAATTCAATGATTCTTGTAACATAAAAAGTATCACAACATAAAAATCATCATAATATATACATTTTGATAAAACAAGAATGTAATTGGGTAAATATTCATTAAATTTAGCAATTCACAAATGTGGCTCAATATACCTAAAATAAGGGTTTATTCCATAAGTGACTCAAATTTTTATTTTTATTTCCAAACTAACACCCTTTTAAATTCTTTATCCAAATAAACACAATTGGCCTCCTTGTTGTATTATTAGTTCTCATTTTTATAAACAAATCTCGAATTAATAAAATGTTTCGAGGTCTTATTCATTGGAAATTTGTATTTGATTTGAGTTTGACTCGTTTCGATAAAAATGAGATCAGACTATGGAAATTATATTGGTGATATATCATCTAGTATACCGATGATACCGATAAATATCGATCATGAGCGATATACCGATATTATGATATATCACTAGTATACCAATGGTATATCGAAAAAATCACTTGTAACGGTAATGATCGGTATGATTTCCTTGAATAAAACTCAAAACTTAACTAATCGATTAGTGTAATTTGTAGGTATATTTTTTTATTTAACCTGCAACCCGTTAAACATAAGACGGATGTGTTAATTTAGGTAAAAAATTTAAAAATGTATTAATTTTGGAAAAAAAATTAAAATTTTGATTACCTAACAAATAAGCCCAAACCACGTCACAATTAGTGTAATGAAAGACCGCAGTCTCAAAAAGTCAAAAAGAACGTTCAGAGATGCTCGAAAGGTGAAAGCTCAGTCGAAGAAGCATACTATAGAGGGTTTTGACTTACTGTTTATGGCCTCCAATACTTGTGTTATCGCATGGTATGCGCCGTCAGATTTTAGATAGAAAGATATACTTGCTTCTGAACTTCATTTCTCAGTCTCTAACAATGGTTTTCAGGGGTTCGGGAGAAGATGGGCAGCTGGGAACTGGAAACAACGAAGAGAAGGAATGGGTCTGCACAATTACTAATCTTCTCTCCGAAAGAGTCTGCAGCGTCGTCGCCGGCAGCCGCAATTCCCTTGCTATATGTGAAGACGGCAAGGTTTCTTTCAACCTAATTTACGCTTCCTTAGTGGATTTGACTATGGTAATGGCATCTTTTGCTTGATGATATTTCATTGGTGTGCAGTTGTTCACCTGGGGCTGGAATCAAAGGGGAACACTGGGCCATCCGGCTGAAACAAAAACAGAGAGTGTTCCAGGTCGAGTTGAGGCGCTTGCCAATGTCAATATTGTTCAGGTACTTCTAGATTTGAAATTTGGTGTTAATTGGAAGGTTTGAAATAAGGACTGAACAGCACTCTTTTGAACTTGTTTGAGGCTGCTATCGGAGGTTGGCATTGCTTGGCTGTAGACGATAAAGGACGAGCCTATGCTTGGGGTATGTATAATTAGCCTAGCTCTTATTGGATAATGATGAACTTTTCTATGCTGCAATTTTATTACTTGATTCCTCATCTGTAAGGTTCATTATGTGCAGGTGGTAATGAGTACGGACAATGTGGTGAGGAACCTGAGCGTAGCAAAGATGATACAGATAGACCTGTTAGAAGAGATATTGTTATTCCTCAAAGATGTGTGCCAAAACTTACAGTCCGTCAGGTGACACAACATAAACATCTCTTAATATTTATTTAATTTAATAATTTTTCAGCCTTACTTGTACTTCACCTCGCCCCATAGAGAAACCTAGCTCTTTTAATTATGTCTTTTCTTTGATTAACTAAATCCATAGAGAAACCTAGCTCTTAAACTATATTTCATTCACTAACCTTGAGATTAAGTGGGATTGATGTTGCTATTGACAGTGCTTTTGTCATCTTCTTGTGATAATTTCTTAAATTCTATATTGAGCTGGTGAATGAGAAAAATATTAACTAGATGCATAGAATGACTCATTAACAAGGGATGTTGGGGTGTTTCATGCTTGGGTTTGGTTCTACATTTCTGTGCCAAGTTTTATATTTATATAACTCCGAGCCAACAGGTAGCTGCTGGCGGGACTCATTCAGTTGTTTTGACACAAGAAGGTCATGTCTGGACATGGGGTCAACCATGGCCACCAGGAGACATGTATGTCAGTCAGTATTTGAACTAGTTTGTTCTTTGTGGAAGCATATTCAGATCACAACCAATCTTCCCTAGCTGATTTCTGATTCTTGAAATGCATTATTATTTTATGGTTTGGCAGAAAACAAATTTGGATGCCGGTTCGAGTTCAAGGCCTCCATAGCGTAAAGGTTATTGCCGTAGGAGCTTTTCACAATTTGGCCCTTCTTGAAGATGGAATTCTAATGGCATGGGGCAACAACGAATATGGGCAGCTTGGAACTGATGATACTCAGCCTAGATCTCAACCAGTGGTTGTTCAGGGACTATCTGGCCTTAACTTGGTGAGTATTTCCAGTAATGATTTGTATAACACTCTCTCGGGTGGGCAATCTTAAAATGGAGCTTCAGCTTCAGCGTATGTAAATTGTAAATGGAAGTCGTTGATTGATGTGAGTTTTGGTTGGTTGTTTTGTCATCATAAGTTTTTGTGCAGGTTGACATTGCAGCAGGAGGATGGCATTCGACTGCCTTGACCATCGACGGACAGGTAATGTGGAAGATCAATCAGCCTTGTTGATTCGAAATTAATTCTGTTTAATGTAGGTGTATGGGTGGGGAAGAGGTGAGCACGGGAGGCTGGGGTTTGGCGATGACAAGAGCAGCAAAATGGTCCCTCAAAGGGTTCAGCTTCTTGCAGGGGAGCACATTGTGCAGGTTGTTTTCTTTTTAGTTCAATTAAATACTGAGAATTTGACCATAATTTGAATTTGGGGTTTTAGATATCTTGTGGAGGCACTCATTCTGTTGCATTAACAAAAGATGGACGCATCTACTCTGTAAGTCATTTCATCTTGTAAGGGTTTATCCTACATTTTTTCTTACGGTGTGCAGTATGGCCGAGGTGACCATGGTCGTCTTGGATATGGAAGAAACGTAACAACAGGTCATCCAGCACAAGTGCCAATAAACAACATCGCACCACCTAGCGGCGATGGTCATTGGTCTGCAGCACTAGTCGCCTCCGGAGGCCGCCACACACTGGCCATCGTCAAAACCGTGACAACCTGATCAACTGATGTACTTCGAGTTTGTACCATTTCTCAGTAGATGAGGATGCAGACTTTCGGGAACACAAGTGGTCTTCTCTCTACTCTACAAGATATTCCAAGTCTTTTTTTAAAGAAGAATACCATTCCATTCCCAGAGTTATCTTATCGTATTCTTATTGAACTCTTGTCCCATGATGTACCGCCTTTATTGGATTCATTAGAAATAAATTGATTGGAGTATGCCCAAATTTCCCTTATAACCAATCTACTGACAAACTCTGAACTTCTTGACAATCATATTACATCTCACCGCAATTCTCTAAAGACTCGTTCATTCCTATGTTCCCAAATTAACCAGAATGTGGCCACCACCACCATAAACCATCATTGTTGTTCATTCTGAGTCAGGTGGCTTTACACTTATTGAGTCAGGTCTGGTCTACTACTACTATTACTAATGAAGTTTTTTGATTCATTCACACCAAGTTCAGTGATTGACAATGACAACTTGCTGCCATTGGTCGGAAACTACTAAGTATTAAGATAGATCGATTTTGCAAGACCATTGGGTACATAGGAACTTGGATATATAATATAGTACAAAGAGTTCACCTGTCCATTTGTTTCAGTAATCAATCTATTTTTGTTGACTCCTTTGAAAGCTTGATCCAGTGTAGATGTCAAATGGGGGTCGCATCAGAGGTTAGACTGACCTCGAATAAATTGTTGTCTCCTTCAGCTGCATTAAAAAATCCTCAGAATTAGTCTCAATATTGAGAACAGGGGAGGGGGTAGATTTTAGTATTCTGTTTACCAATTTCAGCTGTGATCCCTGGGCCAAAAAAAGAAGCAAATTTCACCTGCAAATATAGAGCATATTTAGCTCACAATGTATCAGTAACTAGATGGACAAGTGGAAGCCCTTTAAAATTTGAACCTGTCTTTTTTCAAAGTCAGACAAATTGAGGACTTTTGCTTCAAACACCAGAACCAAACAATATTTGCCGTCTTGAGTGACCTTCAAAAATAGGAATGTGGCAGTTGCATTAACAAATTTTAGGTTCAAGTGTAGCATCACATTCATACTTGTTCACGAATCATTTTCAGAATTGGAGCATTTCTTCGTGGAATCCCTCCACCCTATGAGAAAAAAAAACACAAGTAGTAGATTTGGCATTACTAGAATTAAATATGCAACTGACAAAAACATTAAGTATATGAGATCAATGTTTAAATTCTTGGCAGCAACAGGGATGGAGATAAGAGATTCCAACCTGTCCGAATTGGAAAATTCTCTTCAATGCTTCATCGAGATGCTGCTCATCCCCATAACGATATCTTGTCACATCACTTCTTACCTAAATCAAGCACAAATATTGATTTTCCTTGAGATTGGAAACTAGAAATTTACATTTACTCACTTGGATTCCATACCTGTTTTAGAATTGGAGTTGTACATTTCTCTCTCAACATGTCTGCATCTGAATATGTCAAACATGGCACAGGCTTAAGCTCCGCATACTACAACACATATTTTATGATTCAGAAATACAAAATTGAATCATCCAATGTTACAAAGAAACAGTGACCTTGAGAGCCATGCCAATTATTGCTAGAGGAAAGCCATATGTAAGCATCAATGCCGACCATTCAGAACCTGGGAGAATATTGAAGTAAGCCCCGAAACCATATCTGTTACGCACAATAAGGATTAGAGCGATTCAAATCACACTTGATAAAAACCATCACTCTTTACTCACGATAGAAGCGTAACACCCAAACTTAATCCAATGACACCAAACGAAATCTGAGGGAGCATAAAACTGAATTATCAGAAACCCTTTAAGGAACCGAAAAAGTTCAAATTTCAATTGCAAATCTAAGGAACGCTCACTTTGGCAAGAGTGAACTCATTATCCTGTACAAGTATTGGGTCTCCGGCGTTAATGACAATGGAGGACTTCTGAGATGGCTCGGCAGCACGGCAGGCGACGGTGATTCTTCTGGCGCGATTGTAGCTGTTGAAGATAACGACTGCAGAATAAGCAGGGCGAGTTGCTACGAATCCCACAGGGTACAGAATGGCTCCTGCCCCGAAGGCCGCCGTCAATTGCATTGCTTGTTTAAGGAATTAAGGAAGGAGATGGCTCTGTGGATAAAATATTGAGAGAGGCGTGGCTAATTTAAACTCGCACAGGTGACGTGGCCTACACTTTTCCTTATAAATAAAATCAGAAAAATTCTTACGCGGCGGTCTGCGGGCAGCAAAATTCAAATTGCTTCGTTTTCGTAATGGATGAAACTGCAGAAATCACAGAGGAGCAGAGGAAGCGGGCCGCCATGAATCGTGCCGCTGCTTTGGCTAAGCGGAAGGAACTCCTGTCACATCCTTCCGGGGAAGACCCATGGAAATTAATCAAATGCCACACGATTTTGCCTCCGGGAATCCAACAATGTCCTGTTAAGCAGACCGGTTTAGTTGATTCAAACAACATTGCTTCAGATAAGCCGGAAAAGTTCATTGCCAGGCTCGAGATATCCTCGCTTGATTTTTTTTCTATTACCCCTGTTGCTGTCGAGGGTTTTGCGTTTCTTGGCGAAGATGCATGCTTTGAGAAACTTACAAGCCATCTATCCAACGTGAGTATATGGTGCGATGTTTTCTGAAATTGAGACCTTTAATTTCTTTGCATATCTTACCCCTTTTGAAAGTGATGCTTCCTTAACAAATCTTGATCAGGTTGTTCTATCCCACTACACCCAAATGACTGGTGGTGGACGGGCATGTGTTTACAGACTTAATGACTATAACTTGGTCTTGAGGTCCTTAAGGACTTGCTCTGGCATTGAATGTGAAGAGATACCTTGGGGCACTTTTGCGGTAATTGAGAGGCTTTCTCATTCACTTCTGGCTGGAAAATGGATGCCTTGCATACCTGAACATCTTTCTGATGATAAAGTAGATGAGCTTATATCCAAGCTCTCAGAAACTCTTTCGAATGCACTGCTCCCTTTCCAGCTTGATGGTGTTCGGTTTGGATTAAGAAGAGGAGGGAGGTGCCTCATATCTGATGAAATGGGGCTCGGGAAGACTATTCAAGTGTGTATGAATCTCTGTATAAGATGTTATTCTATTCTTTTTTCTAGTTGTGTCTTTGCCATGAATCCTGTGATCTTCTAGTGAGCAAGATAAGGTCCGTGGTTTGTAGATTGCATTTCTAAGTGAATGGCATAAGGTTCTTGAATCTCCTAGGGCATCAATCAGTCTATGTTTCCTTAGTTTTACTGGTTGTGAATTGTATCTAATCATTGTCACGATATGCATCTTTAAGAAATGTTATTTTGTGATTATATACTTGCAATGAAGCAAGGGGTGGCAAAAATGTGTAAATAGATGTATTTCATCTTTGCAAGGTTAAGGGTGCAGTTATTAATTTAAATGTTTCAGGAGGAACGAATAGGCATAGAATTAAAGTAGCTAAATGTTAGAATTGTTGTAGGGGAGAGCTGACTGCCTTCATGCCTAATTATTATCTAAAATTGACCTATTTTGTGACCATTAACAAGTAACGAATACATTTTAGTTGTTCAATCTGATGTCAAATTTTTTATACACATAGTAACATTTTGAAGGAAAAAGGTTTAGGTATTTGTTTTTATTCGATTTTTTTCAAAATATAGTTTCTTCCGGTGCTGAGTCTTTTTTTTGGACAAGGCTATTGCAATTGCGAGCTGTTTCATGGATGAAGGCCCCCTTCTTGTTGTTTGTCCAGCTATTTTGCGGCATGCATGGGCAGATGAATTAGAACGCTGGCTTCCTTTATGTCTGCCCTCTGATATTCACTTAGGTGCATCTAACTGATAACTACTTGTTTCTGAATGTCTTGTAGTTTTATTTATTGAAGTCTCAAATGCTGAATTAAGCTATGATGTTTCCCTGTTTCGTTGCAGTTTTTGGTCATCGTGACAATCCAACGCGCCTACCAAAGCTGCCAAAAGTTGTGGTCATATCATATGCCATGCTTCGGCGTTTGCAGGGAAAAATGGTTGGACAAAATTGGACCACTTTGATAGTGGATGAATCACATCATCTACACTGTAATAAAAAATCTTCCGAAAATGAAGAGGTACAATGCATATGAATACAGCACTTGACCTTTGAGAATGTATAATCATTGCTTATGCGTTGCTGAATCTTCATGAATATCCTAACCTCTTGAAATCTAGAGTAGCTGTCTTTTTTTAGAATTTATGTAATCATGCTTTTTTTATGAATATGATAAAGTCCATACATTTATTATTGCATTTTCTATTTTGATGGGCTTGTGTATAGGAGTATATTATTTTTTACTATTTCATTGACTGTGGGTTTGAATGAGAACTGAAAAGGATTAGCTTCGTAAACTTCTGAACTGGATATTAGTTTGGGATAAATTACTAACGACTGGCCAATGGATCTAGGAGTTTACAAATAACGCATTTTCTATAGGATCTATAAAGTGAACATTATTTCATTCAGAATTAGAGATAATCCAACTATTTTGAAATTACCCCCTCCTCGAGAAGCACTTGACCATAATGATTATCATCTGTATTGTTAGACCTCATTTTTCATGGAAGCAAGCTTTTCATGTGTCCTCAGTATTTATATAATTTCAACATCAGAGGCAATTAATATTATCTCCCATGATTTAGTGCTGAATTGCCATAAAGATTTGAATACGGATTTCATGACATTCTTTTGGCTGAGCTTTTTCTCTATGTTTTAAAATTTAATGCAACATCTCTTTTCACCACCTTGCCATATTTCTCTAGAATGACTGAGGCTCTTTGTTCTTTCTGTTATTTCGAGATTTCTTCTTGTTTTACAGCCTTCCAATTATATCAATGATCAACATTTGAATAAATTTTCAGTTATTTGAAACTTATTTGAATATGTAATTTTATTACAGCTAAATGCCGTGGTGAATGTGGCAAAGAGAGTGAAGCATCTCATTTTACTATCAGGAACTCCCTCTTTATCAAGGTTGTTGGAACTTTGCATATTTTGGTCCATTGCAATGACCTATCAGCTTTAGTTCGTTTCTATGTTACTTCAACCGTGAATATTACTTCTTAACTCACATATCATGATGTTTTGCTTACTCTTCTTTGAGTGTATGTTAACATTGGCTTTTTGCTTCTTAAATGTTTATAGGCCTTTCGACATTTTTCATCAAGTAAATATGTTATGGTAGGGACTTAAGCATTTTTATAGCATGAATATCATAGCCTTTGATTTTTAATTTAACATGTAATTGTTGAACAGGCCTGGTTTGCTTGGGAAAACTAAATATGATTTTGCAAAAATGTATTGTTCTATAAAATTCATTCGGGGGTCCCAAGGCATGATGTATCAGGTAAATATGGTTATGTTTTGAAGTAGTATTATTAAAGAAATGCAGACATAATTTGATTCCACATTTGTTTTAATTTTGTTATCAGAGAGGAAGGTGGTTTTCCATTAGAGATATTAGCCCCTTCTGCATATTTTTTGGACAAACATTTATTCCCAAGAGTAGTTTCTAGTTACAAATTCATGCAGTATATTAATCATCTTTTGTGTATTAGTTTTTTTTTCTGATTTACCCCTTCAAAGATTTCTGACTCTATCTGACACCGATTTCTACATTTGTTATTGAAAATTGAAATACATTTATGGTCTCTTTTATCTATCTATCAGGATTTTTCAGAAGGAAAACGGTTGGAGGAATTGAATGTCCTCCTGAAGCATAGTATAATGGTTAGTTTTTCTGCATATCTGCTTGTATTTTCTTCTTGAGTGGCCATCGGAATTCTTAATTTTAGACTTCAGCACATAGAAATTTCATAATAGTTTTTCATTTAATTTCTTGATTTGTATTTATTATGTAAGCACCGCAAACTTTTGTTTGTTGATGAGAGCGGCAAGCTGGATTTATGAATTTTGTGTTCTTTGCCTAGCTTTTTTTCTATTCTTGAGCATTCAATTGCTATGCCTCAGATAAGGCGCCTAAAGGTAGATGTTTCGCCAGAGCTGCCACCTAAACGTCGCCAAATTATAAAATTGGTTTTGAAGAAATCACACATTAATTTTGCGATGGCGACTCTGGGATTGGAAAATTTTGATGCTTCTGCAGATGATGGTGCTGAAAATGTTAACCTTCCCACTTCTGATAAAGACCTAGGTATATTTTAATATTATTTTAACATATAACTGTCCTATGAAGCCTATCATTTAACCGCTGGAGATGTGTCTTCCATATTTTGAAGCTTCTGATGTGACTTATAGTCATTCCGCAATTGTAGTCTTTTGTTTCATTTTCATGCCTGGTCTTCAAAACGCGTATCTATTTTTTCAGGAAGATTTTGGGCCTTCGTTGCACTCTTTTTCTAATCACACTGTAATATGTAATGGGAATTTTGTTGAGATTTCTTTTTCTCTTCATGTAGAAAATGAAATTAATAAAAAATTGCAAAAGAAACTCTCGGCACTTGGACTAGCTAAGTTGCCTGGATTTCTTAAGTGGCTCTCGTTACATCCTATCACCACAGAGTTGGCTGCTGGGGAGGCCACAGGTTCAAGTTCTGGTTCCCATAAAATGATAGTATTTGCTTATCATCATAAAGTGCTTGATGGAGTGCAGGTGATTTTATTTATTTTAAAAAATTTACATTGATACCTCAAGTATAAAATATCTGCCCAGCGGGATTCGCTTCCTTCATAGATGGATCACTTTTTGTTCTCCCATGGTCATTATGCTTGTGCAGGAATTTTTATGTGAGAAGGGAATAGAATTTGTTCGTATTGATTGTACTGTAACTGGTAATGACAGAGAGTTAGCTATTCAGACCTTCCAAAAATCTGCAAAGGTTTCTACTTTTGTTACTAAGAGTGGATTGATGTATTCTCTTTGATTATTTTTACTCAATATCCATCCTGCGCACCATGGTTATTATAAATAGGCATCACCATCACCCTCATCATCATTTGCTTGTATCTTGTGTTTGATCAAGGAGAGTTCTTAGGTTCAATATTTTTTCATAGATTTTATTATTCTTCTCCTACTTGAACGTTCCATTTACTTATTCCTGGAATGTCATTTTAATAGGTTAAGATCTCACTAGTTGGTATTCGTGCTGGAGGATCTGGGCTTAACCTAACAGCAGCAGACAATGTGGTGTTCCTTGAGTTACCTATGAGACTGGCGGATATTCAACAGGTGCCTGTGTATCAATATTCTTTTTGTTTGAAGAGTAATAAATTATTACTAGCCATCGCCAATAACATACTTTTCATTTTTTACTCGCATATATTTTCTAGCAGTGCTCTTCATTTCTATTTTATAATGTGTATATTAAGACATAATTGGAATATATTAGTTTATTTTCTTATATGCGATTCTTCACCACATTGCTTCAGTTACCGATTTTACAACAAGGTAATAGCACATATATTTATAGTTTGAGATTTTTCAATTAGGATTTCAGGTTATGTATTAATTCCTTAAACTCTTAAAACTGAAGGCTGAAGGCCGAGCACATAGGCATGGACAGAAGAGATTGGTGAATGTTTATATATTCTGTGCAAAGGTGACTGATTCTAGTTACAGTACTCCTATATTAAATATCATCTTCAAAGCTTGTTCATATCTGTCGAAACCAAAATCAAAGAATCTTGTTTCATGCCACTATAAACTTGCAGGATACTGCAGATGAGATATTTTGGCAGAAACTAAATAAGAGCTTACTTTGTGTTTCATCAGCAGTTAATGGAAAGCGTGATGCCATGCATGAAATAGATGTGAGTGTTAGCCACGATTTTCTGTTGACATTTTGGCCTTTGCAAAACCTAGTCCGTAAAACTAAGCGTTCAGTAGGAAAAATTAATCTTCTTCTCCGAGTGCTGATTCATTATTTTGGCTAAAAAGAAAACATGGCGAATAGAAGCAGCCGGAAATTAATTTACATTTTTGTTTTTTGTATTTTTTCTACTACAATGTTTTTGCATCATTGGAAAAAAAGTTAGCTTTGTAATGTTTCAAATGCTTTATGTTTTAAGTCTCTAAACCTGGATGGTCTAAAGCAAATGTTTTTCCTTGATTTAGATGTTTTTATCTTTGTGCATTCAGGTTCAGAGTGTTTCTTATTTTGATGCAAGCACTATAACGCAGAACGACACGGAACTTATGAAATTACAGAATTCTTCTGCAAATCCTGCTACACAGTTTCTCAGAGATTCCCATGATTCAAATGAAAAAATGAACAAGGCTGATACTGAAGAATGTGTCGGTAAGCAGACCCAAGGTGGACTTGAATGTGCAAATGAATTTGATCATGGAAATAATGTGCCTATACCAACAACCACACTTCGTTTTGAGGTAGCATTTATCTTTTAGTTTTATTTCATGCAGTAGGTTGTCTTTTGTTAAAGTTTTCTTTCTTTCTCATATGTTAGGCTGCTGGTGTTTTCCAAAGCATTGCATGCCTTTCTTTATTTAATTTTTTTATTTTTAATATAATTTATTATTTAATTTTCGAGGTTGCAAGTGAAACCTCGAATTAGGTCTAGATCGTCAGCATGTGTGGAAGAATGACTGGTTTCATTGTTTTGGTGTACTTCCACCCTTCAGCTTCTCTGCTTATATTGATATATATATATAAATATATATGAAGTTGTGATTTTTTAATCTTGTTCCTCAGGTGAGCAAGAACACTGGAAGGATTCATATGTACTCCTGTATCCCAGGAATAGATACAAGGCCTAGGCCACTTTATGTCAATTTTAGGCAAGAAGAAATTGAGTGTCTTCCGGTGGCAAGGTTGAATCATAAATCATTTTTGGATACTCCTCTATACAGAGAAGCTCTACTAACATACATTGATGAGTGGAAGAAACTGAGGCCGTTGATTAGGAGGAAATTGATGAATAAACCCTTGCAACTTCCTCTCACTTTTGAATTATGCTATTTGAGGGAACACCTGAACCATAACGATGGGGTATGCATAGTATGAAGTTCTTGACTTCTAAAGCTACTGACTGGAAACAGCAAAAACTATCATTTTCAAAATATAGCATCAGCCAATATTTTCTGGTGTACTTTTGTAGGCCAAATGCATGTGTTTTATCTTTTTCAGTTCTGGTGTAAGCTACTGTTTAATCATATTTTTTTTCTCAAAGGGACTGTTGAGAAATGGCAGCAAGAGACGTAGAACCCCAAGAGCTGAAATAAGCCATCCATTACCGGAGAATGCAGTATGGAGGAAGGTAAACCTATATGGTGTCTCTAACCTTAAAGATCAACAGTATACACAAGGCTGGTTAGAAACTGATGGACCACTATGCAAGCTGTGCCAAACTCCATGCAGGTAAGTTTATTCAACTATTTCTTGATGCTAAAGCTGGTAGATCTTGGTTACTTTGTCTTCTCTTGGTAGGGGAAACAATGCTAGGATACCAGAATTTTTTGAGGATCTATTCTGCTGTTTTGATTGTTTTGAGGAGTATAGATCACGAACTTCAAATCGATTTATCCGTCAGGTGCATTTATGATTTTCCTATCTTTGCATTTATGTTAAATGTTATTTAGATGAATGTTTTGCCGGCATATACTCATAAGAATTAAACTATTAAATTGCAGGAACTTTTCAAAGTCGAGCTTGGTATCTGCACAAGTTGTCACTTGGACTGTCATCGTCTAGTGAATCATTTACAACGTCTACCCATTGAGAAGAGAGGGGAATATGTAAATAAAATTGCCCCAAATATTGCAAAACGCGGTCGACTGTATGTTATTTATCTACGCTTTTTTATCTGTTTTACGAATCATTAAAACAGTTTACCATATTATGTTAGACTCTTCACTCAAAAGATTCTAGCAAATATTTGTGAACTTTAATTTTCTTTTCTTGCTGCGATATGGATAGTGTTGTTTTGTATGCCAGATTGGCCACAAGTTGAATCCTTTACTAATTCGGCTCACTTTGGCACTTAATCTTAAACTGGAAGTAATTTCTTAGGAGCTGTTGGTTTTAATTAAAAATGCAACATTTGTTTCATATGCAGATTCAACAAGCTTGTCAATGATCCCACGGAAGGCAATGCATGGCATGCTGATCACATTGTACCAGTGTATAGTGGTGGAGGTGAGAATGAGCGATCATAACAATCTGAACATTTTTTTCTATCTGAAATCTGAGAATGAGTTTTTATTCACCTGAAGAGAAATCGTAGTGGATATTTTCTTGATTTCCAGATGTCTGAAAGTTACCGTTATTTGATCTTAATGAATTCTCTAATCTGCGATGTGCAGGTGAATGCAAGCTAGAAAACATAAGGACCCTGTGTGTTGCATGCCATGTGGATGTTACCCGTGCTCAAAACAAGGATCGTTGTATATCTCGGAAAAATGCTAAAAAACGACTCAAGGATGCGATGGCCAGTCTTGTGAATGTGAAAAAATGTGAAAAACTCAACAAAGTTCTTAAGGTGATATTACTAAAAAACATTAAAGAGGTGACAATGTTTGGTATTGTCATCTACTAGTGAAAAAGTAGAAAAGTATAGAGAAAGTGCTGAGTATATTGAAGTCTGGCTAATATGTATTCTTATGACACTTCACTGCCTTGTAGGATTTTAAATTCAATATCCAGAAGAATGATCCTGAACCTGATATGGCAATCGTGGTCCCAGGGAGCGCATATTCTGGTGAGCCCAAAGATCAAGGGAGTTGATGCTGGGCTCACTTTGTATTGCTGACTCTCAGTTGCAGTGAAGGTAATGTCATGTATTTGCCTTTGTAGTGACAGACTAATGCAATGAAGATCAACAAAGGATTGATTCCCATTGCATTACCTTCGTGTAGATGTAATTCTTGATAGATTTAAGTTACATGAATGACGTATTTGGTTGAGCTGGGATTGCTTGGTTGCCTTGTGGTTATATGTTTATGGCTTTTTTGTGTATGGTTTGAGTATTGAATGATCAAACATCTCATGCAGATAACCAGAATAACAATAAATTATTTATTTTTAAAACTATTGTAACTCGTTTGCGAACCAATTGAATTGATTCCGTTAAGGTTTACTTTGATCTGTAAGTTTTTTTTTAAGATTTGTGAACTAATAATGTTGTTATATATAGAGAAAATTGTGTCTTTAATCCTCGTAGTTTGATCATTTTGGCAAATTTAGTCCTCCAAGATTATTTTGACATTGTCAGTCTTCGTATTTTGTAACATTTGACAAAATCGATCCTCAAATTTCATATTTAGTCCTTCAAATGAAATATAAAAATCGGTCACCTTAGTTTGGTCGTAGTAGCAAAATTATTCTCCGTATTATATAAAAATAAAAATTACAAATTATAAATTTCGAATACCACATTTGTCATATACATAAAACTTAAAAGATTTAATTTGTCAAATATGATAAAGTATGAGTACTAATTTTGTCACACATAAAGTTCGGGGACTTAATCTGTCACAATTGTCAAAGTAGTAGGATCAAAATTGTCAAAATATGAAACTACGAAGACCAAATTTGCGCGTTGTCAATTATAATATCTTGATGGGAACCGGGATCGAGTACTAAGAAAAGGGTCAAACCCAAAAGGTAGGTTCAACTCAAGATGTAGTCTTCTATAGGTCACTTGTCCTAGGTGTTGCTTGGTGAGACCGAGCCTGGTGATGTTGGAGCGGTCTCGACGTGTATAACAAACCTGTGGGATTTAAGGGAACTAGTAATCTCAATGGCAAGTACGCATCTTAATGTAAGTTATTGACGGATCCAACAATAGAAAGTTGCGTGAAACAAAGAAAGAACAAGAGATGACTTGGCCCTTGCGGAGCTCTACAAATATGAACTAAGAAAGACCCCTTATTTTTTGCATCCATATTTGATCTCGTCTAAAAATATTTTAGAGCGTTTATTCTTAGATCAGTCAATTTTTTAATTATTCAGAATTTAATTGTTGTAGGGACACTAGTGATATACGAGGTTGGGCTCACAATGTGTAGGCTTACGTCCTCGGGAGAGCATAGCTCTACCTTGGTTTTCACTATGATAATCAAAGGATACAAGTACAATCAAGAGAGAATGATAATCTGAATGAAAACGGTACAAAAAACTATCATAAAAGCTCCGTCGTCGCCTGAGGAGGGGAGAGTCGCGACTTTGTGACACAATCTCACGAGTGTGACCACAAAGTCGTGAGTCATGGGTTAAATCCGCGCGGCTAGCCATATGGTTGCGGCTCAACGAGCAAAAAGTCGCGAGTCATGCACAATGTCGCGAGTGAGGGATCAAAATGTCGCGAATCATGGGGCTAAGGGCATGTAGTCGCGACATTGTGGCAAAATGTCGCGACTCCTAGGAAAACAACAAGCTCTCGCGACTTTTTGACAAAAAGTCGCGACTGGAACTTTATCTCTCGAAAACGAGAGATTTGGGAAGCGTGCCAAGGGTCTGACCCTTTTTTGAGGCATGATGTCTTGTATTTATAGAAAAACTCGGCTCAATAAATCAACATAAGGTACAAAAACTCAATCTTAGTCAAATTAGCCCAATTCACTTAGGAAATATCCAATTAATCCGGAATAGGTGTCAAAGCGCTCCGGAACTTCAAGAATGCACCTCGGTCGAACACTAGTAGCACGTAATGTCGAGAAAATATATGAGAATATTCTTTACCAGCTCATTGTCTCCAAATGCTTAGGATATAGCCAAAAATATCGCCTTAGGTCGCCAACAAGCTTTTCGAGTGCCAAATTATGAAAATACCCCTGACATCATTTCCGCCGAAATCATCCAAAACAACTCAAAACACCATCAGAATCCCCATACGTGGGTCCGGCATGCCCAAATTACGAGACTACCCCCGAAATTACATTACTCAATAAATATAATAAAAGATCAAAATATCATTTTGCCACGCCGGACGAGCCCCGGAGGTATCATAATTACATAAATAACCCCAGACAATATCAATATTTGATTATCCTACCCTCTTTTATCTGCTACCTTTTGGAAGTCACTATCGGTGGACTATCTTTCTCTTGTTTTTTGAAGAGTTTGTGTATGCTTTCAACCTTATTTATGCATTTGTTATGTACTCGGACAGTTATAATAATGCCTTCATTGAGGAGATTCTTCTCGTGTGTGTCACTTTAGTGTGCGTTGGCAGTGGACATTTCTATGCGTTTGATCAGGGTTACATTTTATTGCATTTACATTGATGCGTTTTAGGGTGCATTTTCCTTGTCATTTTATTGTGTTTACCTTGACCTAGGTTCCTGTATATGAATTTGTTATCGCTGCTAAAAATCCGCAATAACAAAATTTAGACCCCTTTTACGGATATGGGTCGAACGAAAAAGTAATACGAAAGCAAGAAGTAAGAAGACACGATTTTTGTAGGTGGAAAACATTTCTGTAAAAGAAAGGATAAAAAACCACCCCGGCCGTAGCCTTTGAATCCACTATAAACGTCAAATTCGTAGATTTACAATAGGAGAACAAGATGTAGAAAACAAAAGAGAAAAAGATGATGTTTTTATGGTCGTAGTCATAGGTTTCCCGGGCGAAAAAGAAGTGAATAGCGGCCTCCACTTTAGGTCAAGAATCCAAGTCTCTTTTTCTTTCTTTAGCCATGTTTATATAGATGATTAGTCCAGCCCATTTATAATTCTCTCGGCCCATCAATAATAAAGTACAATAAATAATGATCCATTAATATTTAAATTAAATATAAAGATTCATTAAATAAGTAACCCGGTTGAATACCACAAAAGCTATAACGAAGTCAACCATCAAATATTTCGATCTTTTGAATACCATCATCTTCTTCAATAACGACTATATAGAAATAGATACATTCTCAAATAATAAATTCTCATGACGATATCAGAAGTCTCCTGATTTGTGTAGTCGAAGTATTCGAGTACACAAATCATAAATTGTCTTGAGAATATTGTTGCAATAAACTTATAATAGTAGTATCAGATTTTGTAAATAAAAATCCTCTCATTTTAATTAGAACCAACCAAACATGAGTGAATAAACATATCTTAAATAAATAAATATTATGAATGAATACTATCATCTCAGAAACTTCATATACACTTCTAAGATTATGAGTGCGAATTTTATCTTCTTATTACTGAACCTGGTAGTATACTTATCCAAAATCTCTCTCTCTGAATCCTGTAACACTTCTTTGATAACTTTTTGTTTCATTTGTTGTCTTAAAATTTTCCGATAGTTTCCGACCGTCGTTTAAGAGACTGATATATGAGAAATCCTTATATGCCCGAATAAACGACTTCACAATTCCTCATATAATAAATATGATTTTCTGATCATAAATAATAAAATATTTCTTGTTGTTGGGGTCATAGATTAGAGTCCCCTGTCATAAATAAAATTTAGTCAAATCCACACCATAAGGCAGTCATTTGATCATCTTTTTTGTAAATGAAAATATCTTATCGTAAATTATGAAATCCAAGTCATAGGACCATCACTTTGTCATGTTGATCGTAAATGAAAATACACGATCATAAATTAGGAAAATCATCTCATAATATAATAAGAATACCCTTTAGACATTTTTCTATGCCACGAAAATACCAAGCTATAAAGAGAATCCCTGAAATCCTGGTGTTGGTCCTTCACAAGCGCCAACACCTCTTACTTAGATCGACTTGTCTCGCACTGCTCCAAAAATAAGTGTAGGAAGCCTTCACGTTCCAACTGAAAGTAGTGACAGGTTCAGGGTACAATCCTTAGACTGACGTAAATCTTTCACTGCCACTTGGACAGATCGGGTACCTCGCGCCAGAGAGACCTTTCACTGCCTATGCGGAAGTAGCGTTAGGTTCATGGTACAATCCTTAGACTGACGTAAATTTTTCACTCCCGCATAGATAGATCTAATACCCTTGGCATAGGTGGCCTTTAGAGGGCCGCGGAGCACGCATATGTCTTTTCGCGTATCTCAATAAGCATCCAATATTGTTCTCACTTCTGGCTCTAAACGAGCATCCAACAATCACGGGCCTCAACTAGCGTCCCACTAAACTTCACTTCATAACTCGGGTCTCAACAAGCACCCGTGGGCCTCAAGTAGAGCCCTAATTCTTCTAATATGATCGGGTCTCAACAAGCACCCGTGGGCCTCAAGTAGCCCCCATCACGTTACCTTTCGTGTATAAACTTGCACACATAATAGTCTCATAATGTATATGACTAACCTTTCCCATTCTCCTCCGCAAAGGTAAGTAAAAGTAGAAAACCTTCGCTGCCCGAATAGAAGTAACGCCAGGTTCATGGTACAATCCTTAGACTGGCGTAAATATTTCACTTCTACTCAGGTAGCTCGGGTGCCTCGCACCAGAGGACCTTCACTATCTTGACGGAAGTAGCGTCAGGTTCAGGGTACAATCCTTAGACTATCGTAAATATTTCACTTCTGCCTTGATAGATCCAATCCCCCGGACTAAAAGGTTTTTGTGGGACAACCGAGGAGAATGATGTCTTTCTGCATCACATATTATCACAAACCTCTACTTGCCATCTCATCTGGAACTTTCCCGTTCTCCTCCGCAAAGGTCAGTAAACGTAGGAAACCTTCACTACCGGAATAGAAGTAGCGCTAGGTTCAGGGTACAATCCTTAGACTAGCGTAAATTTTTAACTCCTACACGGGTAGCTTGGGTGCCTCGCACCAGAGAGCATTCACCATCTAGACCGAAGTAGCGTTAGGTTCAGGGTACAATCCTTATACTGATGTAAATTTTTCACTTCCGCCTAGATGGATCCAATCCCCTAGACCAAAAAGTCCATGTGGAACAACGGAGGAGACGGATTGCCTTTCTCATTGCTGACTGTGACCAGCCTCCGACGAGGGCGCGACCCTCGACGGCGTGTCATGGAGGAGTCGGGAAAACGGCTACAGTGTGCCACAGAATCATGCTCGGAACGTGGCCGGCTATCAAAGAATCGGGCCCCTTGACATACTCCAACAATATTCATGTATAGATGATTCTGCTGCAGCCAGAGACTCTCCAGTTTAAAAAATATTTTGACACAGTATCCGATCTAACAAGTTTGAGATTAATCAACTAGAAGACAGGCGGTACAATGCATTTCTAATCTATCCTAAATTGTTTAGTTTCCATCCTCCATCATACTAAAATGCAATGAACCTTACTCTTATCTTACTAGTCCCCTAGTCGATTGATCTTGTGTTGTTAGAAATGATACAAAAAAGAATAGAATATTTTAAAAAGGAGGAGGATTTTTTTAAAAAAGATCGAAGAGTCTCATCTATACATAATACTTGCACAAATTGGAAATATGTCAAGTCTGTGGCAACTCCTCTCCGCTCATATTCATAATCTCATACATTCATTTTCTTACCACCGCCGTAATCCATTACGAAATATCCCATGCAAAGTACAAATTGCCAACATGCTTACTCATCTCAACTTTCTTGATAGTGAGGGGAATTATTATACCGATCCCCCATATTCCGATAGGCAAAATGTTGACACCAATTCAATTTCTGATAAATAGGAATTAATAAGTGAAATAGATAAATGAATTCCTTGAATAGATAGGCACGACATTCTGATCCTCCAGAATATGTAGGTAGAATTCTCATAATATTAGATTTCACTCCCTTTTATAAATTTCCAAGTGGAATAGACTCGAAATTCCTTGTATTCTTTTCGTCACTATTACTGGTTAACATATCACAATCATAACATTATCACTTCAATTCAAAACTCTCATAACAACTTCATGTCCTTCCATATTGGCCAGGTGTTTGTATTCATAAGTCCACAATGTTCATCGGTAATATTACGGCATCACATATGAATTGTTTAGAACGCTTCCTTGAAAGAAACTAATTAATCAGTCTCTCATTGCTAGTTAATTATTCTGCATATACCATCATTTGCATAAGGTTCACATTCAAAAGATTTTAATGCTCCTCTCTCAATAGAACTAATATCGGTGTATCAAGATTTGACCCTTGATAGTTTCTTACTAACATAATTTATTGGCCGATGCTATTTGTCATTGTGTCTAACCAAGTTTGTTTTCTCAAAACTTCTCTTGACAGTACAAACTATAAAACCAA
>RWGZ01000937.1:1661564-1689531 GCA_009725065.1 Utricularia reniformis
TTTTAATGGAATTTACGATTCGTTTTGCTGATTAAACTTAGCAAATATCAGATGCGGAATGGGAATAAGAACACAGAAAACTTTTACGTGGAACCCGAGTACCGGGAGAAAACCACGGACCACCTCCTGGTCAATCCACTATCACGAAAATAACACAAAGATTACAGTCACAAGAACTATCGAGTTCTTGTGCAACTTAAATCAAACACAAGAATGTTCTAAACCAAGAACTGCTCCCTCTCGTGCTCCTCTGCTATCTTCTGATAAACCCTAGATGATTAGGTTATCATTAAGGCGGCTAACCCTATTATATAATGGTTGCCTATGGGCTTTTAGGGTTAAACCCTAAGGCCCGATTCTTTGTAGACCATACTCAGTATACCTCCTCCAGTGACCGACCGTCACCGAAGCTTTACCGCTCTCAAGGCTGGAATCTCATACCGATCGTCACCGCTTCATCACTCTCCAATGCCGCTCGTCACATGCTCGTTGAGAACCTTCCCACCGCTCGTCACATAACTAGCCGATCGACACTGATCCTTGTCGATCGGGAGAATGACGATAAGCCAACAATAGGCAAATCCAGTTCCAGGAGGAGAGTCAATAAATATTATGCTTGCAAACTGCAAAAAATATTAAATTATACGGAAAATGAGCTAGATGAACAAAGATTAAATTACTTAATTCACTTCTATAAATTCTATTAAATATGTATTGCACGACACATGAGTATATTTATTGTATACCATGTGATGTATTAAGTAAAAATAGGGTTAAAAATGAAAATGATCATTATACCCTTAAGTTGTTGGATGAACTTTAATAAATATGTTAGGATAATTAACTAATTTAATTGTTGTCTCAAATCAAATGTTAAAAAAAATTAAATAAATAAAAAGCATGCACACTTTTTTCAAATATTATTAGGAAATAGATCGACAATAGAGTTTTAAAAAAAATTAATGAAATATAAGACGATTTAAATTATACAGGTTGCCGCTTATGTTGTTTCCTAATTCATAACCAATTTTTTCATACCGATATAAATTATATAATGGTCCGGATCGATACGAGCAGTATACAGAACGTTACCAAATTTTTATTATATATATTAAACAATTTTTAAAAATAATATTTAATTATTATTTAGGATCGTACCCGAAAAAACTCAGAATCAGACACCAAAACCCAGTGCCGAATGGTACCAAAAAAATATCAATACTATCTGATATTTGACGTACCAATCATTTAGGGTTAGATATAGGGTTTATGGTTAATTATTCTTTTTTATAATTAAAAATTATTGAAAAAAAATAAAATATATTAGCATATCTGCAAATGGATCCACTTTCAAATCCAAATATGGATGACTATTTCGGAACGGATTGGATCCAGTATGCACACTGTTATCGCTGATAAAAATCCGCAATAACAAAATTTAGACCCCTTTTACGGATAGGGGTCGAACGAAAAAGTAATACGAAAGCAAGAAGTAAAAAGACACGATTTTTGTAGGTGGAAAACCTTTCTGTAAAAGAAAGGATAAAAAACCACCCCGGCCGTAGCCTTTGAATCCACTATAAACGTTAAGTTCGTAGATTTACAATAGGAGAACATGATGTAGAAAACCAAAGAAAAAAGATTATGTTTTGATGGCCGTAGTCGTAGGTTTCCCTGGCGAAAAAGAAAAGAATAGCGGCCTACTCCTTAGGTCAAGAATCCAAGCTCCATTAGGTCAAGAGTCCAAGAAAAAACCTCCTTTTTTCTTTGTTTAACCATGTTTATATAGATAATTAATCCAGCCCAATTATATCTCACTAGGCCCATCATTAATGGAGTCCAATAAATAATGACTCATTAATCTCTAAATTAGGCACAAGGATCCTGTAAATAAGCATCCTGATCCAAATACCACGATAAGTTATAAACAATGTCAATCATCAAAATATCTCGATCTGCTTCATTTCTCGACTTGGGAATGACTATATAGAAATATATGTGTCCTCGAATAATAAATATCTCAGGGTGATATCACACACCCTGTCCAACACACATCACATGATCCACACCAAATCACTTATTAGTATATCAAAAAAATTTAATAGATATCATATATATTTTTAACTAATTTTATTTAAATAATGGTCAAAATAAGTATACACAACATATAGAAAATTTAAAACATTTGGAAAACAATAATATTTGGAAAACAATATTACACGTTTTCAATTACATTAATAGTCCAAATTATTCACTCTTCTATATTTATTAATATATAATAATATAATACATATTGTATATTTTTTGAATATCAACCAAATATATTTATTTTTTCGTTTTTTATTCATTAAACTAAATGAATTAGAAAAATTATATAATTTTAAAATTAATATAGTGTTAATTATTTTAGTACTTTTTTTCATTTTAACATGAATATAGGTATATATTCTATTTATATTTGATTAAATAAACGATAAAAATAAAACAAATGACATCAAAAAATTTATTTTTAAATTAATTTGTTAGTGTTTATGGTTAATTATATCATCCCTTCCGAAGCCGATACAATTCAGTCAAATATCTATAGTTCGTATATCCGAAAGATCGGTGGTGATACGGCTCAGATATACCAGATATTTAGAACAACGGATTTTCAAGCACATCGCAAGAATGTTCGGGTGCTGAGCTGACCTTTGTCCAGGCGTAGTTTGTTGAAAGAAGAGAAGGTAAGGATCCATCAAAATTCTCCAAATCAAAANGATGATTTTGATTTCAACTAAACTTGAATTGATGTTGTTAAAACATGAATATATGTTGTTAGAACCAAGAAATACTTGGTTATTCAATGATTTATGTGATTAAATTATAGTTTAAATGTTATGACATGAAGTCGTGTTGTTATTACTTGCACGATCATTCCGTTTTCGAACTTACTTTTTTTGTATATACAACAAGTATTCGTGATCTTAGCCTTTATTTAGTTTGAATACACTTGGTCTTTCCAAATTTACAATGTGATTTGTATGAATATCATATGCCTCAGTTTTCACATAGTTCCACATGTTCTAGTTGTGATGATTTTGATTTCATATACACTTGAATTGATGTTGTTAAAACATGAATATATGTTGTTAGAACCAAGAATTACTTGGTTATAATATGATTTATGTGATTAAAATTTAGTTTATATGCTATGACATGAAGTCATGGTTTTATGACTTGCACGATCATTCCGGTTTCGAACTCACTTTTTTTGAATATACAATAAGTTTTCGTGATGTTAGCCTTTATTTTGTTTGAGGACACTTGGTTTTACCAAATTTAAATTTTGATTTGTATGAATATCATTTGGCTCATTTCTCACCTTGTTCCACATGTTCTAGGTGTGATGATTTTGATTTCTTTTAATCTTGAATTGATGTTGTTAAAACATGAATTCATTTTGTTAGAACAATGAATAACTTGGTTATAGTATGATTTATGTGATTAAACTATATTTTATTTGCTATGACATGAAGTCATGTTGTTATGACATGCACGATCAATCCGGTTTCGAACTCACTTTTTTTGAATATACAATAAGTATTCGTGATGTTAGCTTTTATTTAGTTTGAAGACACTTGGTTTTACCAAATTTACAATTTGATTTGTATGAATATTGATATTACCCGGGTATATTCTCTTATATTTATTCTCACCCGGGAGCTCGTCTAACGTGGTTATTGGTATTTTCGGTATTCTCGGTATTCTCGGTATTTCCTGTATTCTCATATTTTTATCGGATGGCATCCTCAAGTGGTATTCTTGTAATTCTGGCTTGTCGAGCGACATATAAAGCCTCTGTAAGCATTTTGAGGTACTTCGGGTCTTTTCGTCCTCGGGCGAAGCCAGGGGTATTTTCGTCATTTACCACCCGGGAGTGCATCAGTCAGGTGCAATGATGTTATGTGGCTGCGTATTCGCTATCTAGAGGCGAAGAACTGATATACGAAATTCTCGGGAATTTCCTGATCGTATTACCGACTGACATCTTGTCCGGATTGGTTCCCGAAGCTTCGAGATCAGTATGGTATTTATTATATTATAATTTGGAATATTTAATTATTTTGGGCTAAGTGAGGTGAACTAGGCTTATGGGCACAAGAGAGTGGGTTTTGGGCTGGATTTCTCTATAAATAGAAGCCACAAGGCATTGAGAAAGGGTTCGGACTTTTATCGCACTTCCCAGGCAGAATCTGACTCTCGACTCGCGACGAAACTCACTATTCGCGACCACTCGCGACCAACCGCCAACTCGCGACGAGTGGCCAGCAAAACCGACTCGCGACCAGTCATAGATTCGTCGCGAACAGTGCCCGCCTCGCAACCAGTCATCCATTCGTTGAGAGAAGCCCACGTGCCTGCACTGTTCATCCGCGTCCAGTGCAGCGCGACTGCACATTCGAACGTTTTTCGATCCGTTTTCACCCGTATTATCGATATCATCTAATTGTAATTGTATCACTTGATAATTATAGTGAAAACCAAGGTAGAGCTTCGCTCTCCCGAGGACGTAAGCCCACACATTGTGGGCCCAACCTCGTATATCGCTCGTGTCCCCACAACAATATAAATTACGAATTAATCATAAATTGACTGATCTAAAAATAAATATCCAAAACATTTTTAGACAAGATCAAATATCATTTGGCTCATTTCTCACCATGTTCCACATGTTCTAGGTGTGATGATTTTGATTTCATTTAATCTTGAATTGATGTTGTTAAAACATGAATTCATTTTGTTAGAACAATGAATAACTTGGTTATAATATGATTTATGTGATTAAACTATAGTTTATTTGCTATGACATGAAGTCATGTTGTTATGACTTGCACGATCAATCCGGTTTCGAACTCACTTTTTTTGAATATACAACAAATGTTTGCGATGTTAGCCTTTATTTAGTTTGTATACACTTCGTTTTACAAAACTTACAATTTGATTTGTATGAATATCATTTGGCTCATTTATCACATTGTTCCACATGTACTAGGTGTGATAATTTTGATTTCATTTAATCTTGAATTGATGTTGTTTAAACATGAATTCATGTTGTTAGAACAAAGAATAACTTGGTTATAATATGATTTATGTGATTAAAATTTAGTTTGTATGCTATGACATGAAGTCATGTTGTTATGACTTGCACGATCATTCCGGTTTCGAACTCACTTTTTTTTAATATACAATAAGTGTTTGTGATGTTAGCCTTTATTTAGTTTGAATACACTTGGTTTTACCAAATTTACAATTTGAATTGTGTGAATTTCATTTGGCTCATTTTTCACATTGTTCCACATGTACTAGTTGTGATGATTTTGATTTCATTTAATCTATAATTGATGTCGTTAAAACATGAATTCATGTTGTTAGAACAAAGAATAACTTGGTTATAATATGATTTATGTGATTAAAATTTAGTTTGTATGCTATGACATGAAGTCATGTTGTTATGACTTGCACGATCATTCCGGTTTCGAACTCACTTTTTTTAATATACTATAAGTATTCGTGATGTTAGCCTTTATTTAGTTTGAAGACACTTGGTTTTACCAAATTTATAATTTGATTTGTATGAATATCATTTGGCTCAGTTATCACATTGTTCCACATGTTCTATGTGTGATGATTTTGATTTCATTTAATCATGAATTGATGTTGTTAAAACATGAATTCATTTTGTTAGAACAATGAATAACTTGGTTATAATATGATTTATGTGATTAAACTATAGTTTATTTGCTATGACATAAATTCAGGTTGTTATGACTTGCACGATCAATCCGGTTTCGAACTCACTTTTTTTGAATATACAACAAATTTGTGTGATGTTAGCCTTTATTTAGTTTTATACACTTGGTTTTACCAAATTTACAATTTATTTGTATGAATATCATTTGGCTCATTTTTCACATTGTTCCACATGTTCTATCTGTGATTATTTTGATTTCATTTAATCTTGAATTGATGTTGTTAAAACATGAATTCATGTTGTTAGAACATAGAAAAAGTTGGTTATACCATGGTTTATGTGATTAAACTATAGTTTATATGCAATGACATAAAGTCGTGTTGTTATGACTTGCACGATCATTCCGGTATCGAACTCACTTTTTTTATTATACAATAAGCATTTGTGATGTTAGCCTTTATTTAGTTTGAAGACACTTGGTTTTACCAAATTTACAATTTGATTTGTATGAATATCATTTGGCTAATTTCTCACCTTGTTCCACATGTTTTAGGTGTGATGAATTTGATTTCATTTAATCTTGAATTGATGTTGTTAAAACATGAATTCATTTTGTAGAACAATGAATAACTTGGTTATAATATGATTTATGTGATTAAACTATAGTTTATTTGCTATGACATGAAGTCATGTTGTTATGACTTGCACGATCAATCCGGTTTCAAACTCACTTTTTTTGAATATACAACAAATGTTTGTGATGTTAGCCTTTAATTAGTTTGTTATCACTTGGTTTTACCAAATTTACAATTTGATTTGTATGAATATCATTTGGCTCATTTTTCACATTGTTCCACATGTTCTATGTGTGATGATTTTGATTTCATTTAATCTTAATTGATGTTGTTAAAACATGAATTCATGTTGTTAGAACAATGAATAACTTGGTTATAATATGATTTATGTGATTAAACTATAGTTTATTTGCTTAGACATGAAGTCATGTTGTTATGACTTGCACGATCAATCCGGTTTCGAACTCACTTTTTTTGAATATACAACAAGTATTCGTGATGTTAGCCTTTATTTAGTTTGAAGACACTTGGTTTTACCAAATTTACAATTTGATTTGTATGAATATTGATATTTACCGGGTATATTTCTTGCACTTATCAATAGCCGGGGACTCGTCCGGCACTTTATTGGTATTTTCGGTATTTTTAGTATTTTTATCGGATGGCGTTCTCAAGTGGTATTCTCACAATTCTGGCCCGCTAGGCCCCATATAAAGTCTCTGTAACCATTTTGAGATGTTTCGGGTCATTTCGGCCCCAGACGGGGCCAGGGGTATTTTCGTAATTTGCCACCCGGGAGCGCACCGGTCAGGTGCGATGACGTTTTGTGGCCGCATATTCGCTATCTGGAAGCAGTGGATTATTTTACGGGGTCCTCCGGTATTTTCTCATCAATATCCTCGCCTAATTCTGGATCGAGACGCATTTCCGAAGTTATATTTCGGAACGGTATTTGTTCTAATTTAATTGGATATTAGTTGAGGTGTCTTGGGCTAATCTAATGAAATTGGACTCTTGCGCCTAAGCTTGTGTTTTGGGCCACATTTTTCTATAAATAGAGATCCTAAGGCATTTAGAGTTGGTTGGATCCTTTTCACATCTCCCAAGGCGAGACTTTCATTCGAAATCGCGAGATTTCAACACTGCAATTACTATTCGCGATATTTCGTACCAAAACTCGCGGCCAGCCCAGACTCGCGAGGAATCGCACCAAACCTCGCGACTAGCTTTTCTCGCGAGAAACCACACCAAACCTCGCGGCTAGTCCAGGATCGCGAAATTTCGAGACAAATCTCGCGACCAGGCTTGACACAGCCCTTCTCGCGATATTTCGTCATATTTGGCTTTTTGGAGTATATTCGATCGTTTCTCAGGTCGATTTCATTCGGATTATCGTTATTACATCGTTGTATTCGTTTCTCATTGATTAGTATAGTGGAAACCAAGGTAGAGCTTCGCTCTCCCGAGGACGTAAGCCCACACATTGTGGGCCCAACCTCGTACATAGCTCGTGTCCCCACAACAATATAATTTACGAATTAATCATAAATTGACTGATCTAAAAATAAATACCCAAAACATTTTTAGACAAGATACCTTGTTCCACATGTTCTAGGTGTGATGATTTTGATTTCATTTAATCTTGAATTGATGTTGTTAAAACATGAATTCATTTTGTTAGAACAATGAATAACTTGGTTATAATATGATTTATGTGATTAAACTATAGTTTAATTGCTATGACATGAAGTCATGTTGTTATGACATGCACGATCAATCCGGTTTCGAACTTATTTTTTTGAATATACAATAAGTATTCGTGATGTTAGCCTTTGTTTAGTTTGAAGACACTTGGTTTTACCAAATTTAAAATTTGATTTGTATGAATATCATTTGGCTCATTTCTCACCTTGTTCCACATGCTCTAGGTGTGATGATTTTGATTTCATTTAATCTTGAATTGATGTTGTTAAAACATGAATTCATTTTGTTAGAACAATGAATAACTTGGTTATAATATGATTTATGTGATTAAACTATAGTTTATTTGCTATGACATGAAGTCATGTGGTTATGACATGCACGATCAATCCGGTTTCGAACTTATTTTTTTGAATATACAATAAGTATTCGTGATGTTAGCCTTTGTTTAGTTTGAAGACACTTGGTTTTACCAAATTTAAAATTTGATTTGTATGAATATCATTTGGCTCATTTCTCACCTTGTTCCACATGCTCTAGGTGTGATGATTTTGATTTCATTTAATCTTGAATTGATGTTGTTAAAACATGAATTCATTTTGTTAGAACAATGAATAACTTGGTTATAATATAATTTATGTGATTAAACTATAGTTTATTTGCTATTACATGAAGTCATTTTGTTATGACTTACACGATCAATCCGGCTTCGAACTCACTTTTTTTGAATATACAACAAATGTTTGTGATGTTAGCCTTTATTTAGTTTGTATAGACTTGGTTTTACCAAATTTACAATTTGATTTGTATGAATATCATTTGGCTCATTTTTCACATTGTTCCACATGTTCTATGTGTGATGATTTTGATTTCATTTAATCTTGAATTGATGTTGTTAAAACATGAATTCATGTTGTTAGAACATAGAATAACTTGGTTATACCATGGTTTAAGTGATTAAACTATAGTTTATATGCAATGACATGAAGTCGTGTTGTTATGACTTGAACGATCATTCCGGTATCAAACTCACTTTTTTTGAATATACAAAAAGTATTCGTGATGTTAGCCTTTGTTAAGTTTGAAGACACTTGGTTTTACCAAATTTACAATTTGATTTGTATGAATATCATTTGGCTCATTTTTCACATTGTTCCACATGTTCTATGTGTGATGATTTTGATTTCATTTAATCTTGAATTGATGTTGTTAAAACATGAATTCATGTTGTTAGAACATAGAATAACTTGGTTATACCATGGTTTAAGTGATTAAACTATAGTTTATATGCAATGACATGAAGTCGTGTTGTTATGACTTGAACGATCATTCCGGTATCAAACTCACTTTTTTTGAATATAAAACAAGTTTTCGTGATGTTAGCCTTTATTTAGTTTGTATACACTTCCTTTTACGAAACTTACAATTTGAATTGTATGAATATCATTTGGCTCATTTTTCACGTAGTTCCACATGTTCTAGGTGTGATAATGATGATTCAATATTAGTTGAGTTGATGTTGTTAAAACATGAACAAATGTTGTTAGAACAAGAATAACTTGGTTATAATATTATTTATGTAATTAAACTATAGTTTAAATGCTATAACATGAACTCGTGTTGTTTATGACTTGCACGATCATTCCTTTTTCGAGCTTACTTTTTTCGTATATACAACAAATATTCGTGATGTTACGCTGTATTTAGTTTCAATACACTTGGTTTTACCCATTTTACAATGTAATTTGAATGAATATCAGTTGACTCATTTTTCACATAGCCCCACATGCTCTATGTGTGATGATTTTGATTTCAATTAAAGTTGAATTGATGTTGTTAAAACGCGAATATATGTTGTTCGATCCAAGAATAACTTCGTTATACCATTATTTATGCAATTAAACTATAGTTTAAATGCTATAACATGAACTCGTGTTGTTTATGACTTGCACGATCATTACGTTTTCGAGCTTACTTTTTTCGTATATACAACAAGTATTCGAGATGTTAGGCTTTATTTAGTTTGAATTCACTTGGTTTAAAATATTTGCAATGTGATTTGTATGACTATCATTTGGCTCATCTTTCACATAGTTCAACATGATCTAGGTGTGATGATTTTGACTTCAATAAAACTTGAATTGATGTTGTTAAAACATGAATACATGTTGTTAGGACCAAGAATAACTTGGTTATACCATGATTTATATCATTAAACTAGAGTTTAAATGCAATAACATGAACTCGTGCTGTTTTTGACTTGCACGATCATTCCGATTTCGAACTTACTTTTTTGGTATATACAACAAGTATTCGTGATGTTAGGCTTTATTTAGTTTGAATATACTTGGTTTTAAAATATTTACAATGTGATTTGCATGAATATCATTTGGCTCACTTCTCACATGGTTCCACAAGCTCTAGGTGTGATGATTTTGATTTCAATTAAATTTGAATTGATGTTGTTAAAACATGAATAAATGATCTTAGAACCAAGAATAACTTTGTTATACCATGATCTATGTGATTTAACTATAGTTTAAATGCTATAATATGAACTTGTTTTATTTATGACTTGCACGATAATTTCGTTTTCGAACTTAATTTTTTTGTATATACAACATGATCTAGTCTAAAAATATTTTGGGTATTTATTTTTAGATCAGTCAATTTATAATTTACTCGAAATTAGATTGTTTGTGGGACACGAGCGATATACGAGGTTGGGCCCACAATGTGTGGGCTTACGTCCTCGGGAGAGCAAAGCTCTACCTTGGTTTCCACTATAATATTCGGAGAATACAATTACAATGAGATGATAATGATAATACGGGCGAAAACGGCTCGAAAAACGATCAAATCTGCAATTGCGTTCCACTGGACACGAGTGAACGCGGTTGGGCGCGAGAGGACCACTGGGCGCGAGAGGACCACTGGTCGCGACTGGTTGAACTAGTCACTGGTCGCGACTGTTGCTGTTTGGTCGCGGATAAAGGCTGGTCGCGACTAGGTGTGTCTAGTCGCGGCTCGGAGGGTTTGGTCGCGAGTCTAGGGTCAGGTTTTGCCTTGGGAAGCGTGATAAAAGTCCGAATCCTGTCCAAGTGCACCGGACCTTGTATTTATAGAGAAATCCAGCCCAAATCCAGCCCAACTCCACTTACTTGAGCCCATAAGCCTATTTACTCCACTAAGCCCAAAATAATTAAATATTCCAAATTACAATATAATAAATACCATGTTCATGACGAAGCTTCGGGAACCACTTCGGACAAGATATTAGTCGGGAATACGATCAGAAATTTCCCGAGAACTTCGTATATTGGTCCTTTGCCTTTAGATAGCGAATACGCAGCCATATAACATCATTGCACCTGACCGGTGCACTCCCGGTGAAAAATGACGAAAATACCCCTGGCCCCGTACGGGGCCGAAATGACCCGAAACATCTCAAAATGATTACAGAGACTTTATATGGGGTCCAGCAAGCCAGAATTGCGAGAATACCACTTGAGAATGCCATCCGATAAGAATATGAAAATACCGAAAATAGGCGAAAATACCAATAACCACGTTGGACGAGCCCCCGGGTAAGGATAAATACAAGAGAATATACCCGGGTAATATCACAATCATATCGTCAACATACATTTCCATCATATGGCCAATCAACTCTCTAAAGATTTTGTTGACCAACCATTGGTATGTTGCTCCGGCATTTTTGAGACCGAATGGCATAACCACATAACAGAAAACTCCATCTTCGGTCATGAATGATGATTTCTTCTGATCTTCCTCAGCCAAGAAGATCTGGTGATATCCAGAATAAGCATCCATGGTACTCAACATGGTGCTACCAGAAACAGCATCTACCCGTCGGTCGATGTGCGGCAATGGGAAAGGGTCTGACTCACAGCTTTTGTTAACATCGGTAAAATCGATGCACATTCGCCATTTCCCATCCGGTTTGGAGACCACCACTGGGTTTGCAACTCATTCAGTATAGTGGATTTCTCTGATAAATCCCGACCGTAGCAGCTTATTTACTTCAGCCCGGATAATCTCGATCTACTCAGGAGAATAGCGTCTCCTTTTCTGCCTAACAGGCTTCGTTCCTGGCTCAGTGTTGATCCGATGTTCTCTATCGNCACTGTACGATGAGCGCAGAGAACACTGTACGATGAGCGCAGAGAACACTGTACGATGAGCGCAGCCGGCACTGTACGATGAGGGTGGCCGCGCGAACTCGTGCGAGTTGTCGCGAATAGTGACCCAGATGAGCGCAGAGAACACTGTACGATGAGCGCAGCCGGCACTGTACGATGAGCGCAGAGAACACTGTACGATGAGCGCAGCCGACACTGTACGATGATCGCAGAGAACACTGTACGATGAGCGCAGAGAACACTGTACGATGAGCGCAGCCGGCACTGTACGATGAGGGTGGCCGCGCGAACTAGTGCGAGTTGTCGCGAATAGTGACCCAGATGAGGGTGGTCACGCGAACTGGTACGAGTTCTCACGAATAGTAACAAGATTAGGGTGGTCACGCGAACTCGTGCGAGTTGTCGCGAACAGTAGCTGAAAAAACGAAGTCTCGCGATTTCAGGCGAAAATCTTGCCTTGGGAGATGCGAAAAGGATCTGAATCCCTTCTCAATGCCTAGGGACCCCTATTTATAGAGAAATGTAGCCCAAAACACAAGTTTAGGCCCAAGAGCCCAATTTCATTAGATTAAGCCCAAATCACCTTAAATAATATCCAATTAAATTAGAACAAATACCATTCCGCAATAGAACTTCGGAAATGCGTCTCGATCCAGAATTAGGCCGGAATATCGATGAGAAAATACGGGAGGACCCCGTAAGATAATCCACTGCTTCCAGATAGCGAATACGCGGCCACATAACATCATTGCACCTGACCCGTGGAAAATTACGAAAATACCCCTGGCCCCGTCCGGGGCCGAAATGACCCGAAACATCTCAAAATGCTTACAGAGACTTTATACGGGGCATAGCGGGCCAGAATTGTGAGAATACCACTTGAGAATGTCATCCGATAAAAATACCGAAAATACCAATAACTGCGTCGGACGAGTCCCCGGGTACGGATAAGTACAAGAGAATATACCCGGGTAATATCAGTATGAATATCATTTGGCTCATTTCTCACCTTGTTCCACATGTTCTAGGTGTGATGATTTTGATTTCATTTAATCTTGAATTGATGTTGTTAAAACATGAATTCATTTTGTTAGAACAATGAATATCTTGGTTATAATATGATTTATGTGATTAAAATATAGTTTATTTGCTATGACATGAAGTCATGTTATTATGACATGCACGATCAATCCGGTTTTGAACTCACTTTTTTTGAATATACAACAAATGTTTGTGATGTTAGCCTTTATTTAGTTTGTATACACTTGGTTTTTCCAAATTTACAATTTGATTTGTATGAATATCATTTGGCTCATTTTTCACGTTGTTCCACATGTTCTATGTGATGATTTTGATTTCATTTAATCTTGAATTGATGTTGTTAAAACATGAATTCATTTTGTTAGAACAATGAATATCTTGGTTATAATATGATTTATGTGATTAAAATATAGTTTATTTGCTATGACATGAAGTCATGTTATTATGACTTGCACGATCAATCCGGTTTCGAACTCACTTTTTTTGAATATACAACAAATGTTTGTGATGTTAGCCTTTATTTAGTTTGAAGACACTTGGTTTTACCAAATTTACAATTTATATGTTTGAATATCATTTGGCTCATTTCTCACCTTGTTCCACATGTTCTAGGTGTGATGATTTTGATTTCATTTAATCTTGAATTGATGTTGTTAAAACATGAATTCAATTTGTTTGAACAAATAATAACTTGGTTATAATATGATTTATGTGATTAAACTATAGTTTATTTGCTATGACATGAAGTCATGTTGTTATGACTTGCACGATCAATCCGGTTTCGAACTCACTTTTTTTGAATATACAACAAATGTTTGTGATGTTAGCCTTTATTTAGTTTGAAGACACTTGGTTTTACCAAATTTACAATTTGATTTGTTTGAATATCATTTGGCTCATTTCTCACCTTGTTCCACATGTTCTAGGTGTGGTGATTTTGATTTCATTTAATCTTGAATTGATGTTGTTAAAACATGAATTCAATTTGTTTGAACAAATAATAACTTGGTTATAATATGATTTATGTGATTAAACTATAGTTTATTTGCTATGACATGAAGTCATGTTGTTATGACTTGCACGATCAATCCGGTTTCGAACTGACTTTTTTTTAATATGCAACAAATGTTTAAGTGATTAAACTGTAGTTTATATGCAATGACATGAAGTCGTGTTGTTATGACTTGCACGATCATTCCGGTATCGAACTCACTTTTTTTGAATATACAATAAGTATTCGTGATGTTAGCCGTTATTTAGTTTGAAGACACTTGGTTTTACCAAATTTCAATTTGATTTTTTTGAATTTCATTTGGCTCATTTCTCACCTTGTTCCACATGTTCTAGGTGTGATGATTTTGATTTCATTTCATCTTGAATTGATGTTGTTATAACATGAATTCAATTTGTTTGAACAAAGAATAACTTGGTTATTATATGATTTATGTGATTAAACTATAGTTTATTTGCAATGACATGAAGTCATGTTGTTATGACTTGCACGATCAATCCGGTTTTGATATTACCCTGGTGTATTCTCTTGTATTTATTCTCACCCGGGAGCTCGTCTAACGTGGTTATTGGTATTTTCTCGGTATTTTCGGTATTCTCATATTTTTATCGGATGGCATTCTCAAGTGGTATTCTCGTAATTCTGGCTTGCCGAGCGACATGTAAAGCCTCTGTAAGCATTTTGAAGTGTTTCGGGCCATTTCGGCTCCAGACGAAGCCAGGGGTATTTTCGTCATTTGCCACCGGGAGCGCACCGGACAAGTGCAATAAGGTTGCCTGGCTGCGAATTCACTATCTAAAAGCGAAGGATCGATATACGAGGTTCTCGGGAATTTTCTATTCGTATTTCCGACTAACATCTTGTCCGAGTTGGTTCCCGAGGCTTCGAGATCTACATGGCTTTTATTATGTCATAATTAATAATATTTAATCATTTTGGGGTTAAGTGAGGTGGACTATGCTTATGGGCCCAAGAGGGTGAGTTTTGGGCTAAATTCCTCTATAAATAGGAGTCACAAGGCTTCGGTAAGGGGGTCGGACTTTTATCACGCTTCCCAAGGCGAAACAAGCTCTCCAGCCGCGACCAAACTCCTTAGCCGCGACGAGTCACCCTGACTCGCGATCAAACAGCCTAGCCGCGACGAGTCCAGTGGCTCATTGAACCTAGCCGCGACGAGTCACACTGACTCGCGTCCAGTCACACTAAACAGCCCAGCCGCGACGAGTCCTCCACTCGTCGCGAACAGTACCCGTCTCGCGCTCAGTCCACCTGCCTGCACTGTTCACTCGCGTCCAGTGCGACGCAACTGCAGTTTTAACCATTTTCCGATCCGTTTTCACCCGTATTATCGTTATCACTTCATTGTATTTGCACCACTTGATTATTGTAGTGAAAACCAAGGTAGAGATTCGCTCTCCCGAGGACGTAAGCCCACACATTGTGGGCCCAACCTCGTATATCGCTCTTGTCCCCACAACAACATAAGTTACGAATTAATCATAAATTGACTGATCTAAAAATAAATATTAAAAATATTTTTAGACTAGATCAGTTTGGCGCCGTCCGTGGGGACCTGAGATTTTATCCAATTGAGAGCTTTATTGCTGAGTTTGGATTTCTACTATCATGACTACTCGGATTTCTAATGAAGATACTTTTGACGAAGAATTTGAGGCTGATCCTATTCCTCAAATTAACGATGATTTTGCTGTGTTACCGGGGGCTCAATCGTCAGCTCTGGAAGAGCCCCCTGCTCATAATGTGACTGTCCGGCCCTCACGTAGTGGGTTTTCATCCGGGGAGGGACCAAGTTTTTATCCTCGATCACGAGAATGCCTGTCCAAATGTTATGAATTCGCACGAGTTGGCCGAGTTGCGGTCCGTAACACCGCCCATCCGCCGCCACAAACGCGTTCTAGATCTGCGGATCAGACAGAAATCGATGAGGATTTGGAAGAGCGAAGGCGTACTTTGATCGCCCAATTGGAGCAAGTTGAGGCTCAAAGGAGAGCCCGAAGGAGCAACGCCACCCCGGAACCTGTTATTAATGTGGCGTCTGAGGATGATGTCGATCGTGCCCCGGAACCGCGGGCAACTGCAGCAACGGTCGAAGAGCAAAGCAACACTTTGCAAAAGATTGGAGAATTGATTGAATCAAAATTTAAAGAGATGAGCGGGAAGTTGGAACAAAGCGAGGCTAGAATGAACCAGCTGGAGGCCAATCTGACTCTTGGCCAAGAAAGGAGACGAGTGCATGGGGAACACACCCGGGACACTCATCAGACCTCAGCTTATGAGGGAGATTACTTTGAAAATGAGAGGGCTAATGAGCCCACCGCAAATCGAGGAAAAGCGTCACCATCCCTGGAAGTTTTGCAAAGTCCATGGAATACTTCGAATGCCCTATCCCCTTTTTCCATGGCAATTATCAGAGCCACTCGCTCCGAATTTATTGAATTGCCCAAGGATCTTCCACAGTATCGCGGGTCGACTGACCCGCATGCTCATACATCGAATCTGGAGATTCATGAAAGTTTGATGAATTTCAGTGACGCGGCTATGTGCTTCGTTTTTGCCGCTTCTCTTAAAGAATCAGCCCTCCGGTGGTTCAACCGGTTGCCGAAACGTTCGATCGTTTCTTTCCAAGATTTCAAGGAACAATTTTATTCGGCCTTCGCGCCTTTCAACACACCGATAAAGTCTATTACTTCTTTGACCGCGTTGCGGTATGATTCTTCGGAAAGATTGTTGGGTTTTATTACCCGTTTTGAGGCCGAGTGTAGGAAAATACCTCGGATTACAGTTAGTGAGAAAGTCGGGGTGCTGCAGCTTATTCTAGCTGGGCATCCGTTATGTAATTCTTTGAACAGAGATCCCCCGGAAAGTATGGAGGATTTGGCTTTGAGATGTACGCAATACATCCGAGAAGATGAAGGTCTACGAGACCATGGAGTGATTGAAGTACGGACATACGGATCCCACAACATTGTTGCGTGCCGTGGGTTAGACAAGGTTGTCCCGCACGCAAAACCAAAGCTGAGGGCTTTTCCGATGTATAATTATGAACAGATTTTTGCGATTATCGAGCAGAAGAAGGGTGGATCTCTCCGCTATCCCCCTCCCCTGCATGAACCAACACCGGGAACTTACGAGTCCCAAGTATTTTGTCGCTTCCATCGGAGTTTTGGGCACTCAACCAATGATTGCCAAGAGTTAATGTCTGAAGTGGAAAGATTGTTGGAGTTGGGCCAGCTTGATGAACTAATCAGTACGGTGGAGGCTCTACCCGAGTCTAAACCGGGAAAGATCGATATTCCGGAGGGGGCGGTACCTAAACCCCCAAGAGCCGACGCGCCATGGCCAAACGAAAGAGGACGTGGAAATGGCGGACATCGTGGCCAACGTCAAGGTGGTGGCCAAAGAGGATATTTTAACGGCGGAAGACAAAATCAGAGAGGAGGAAGGAGAGGAAACAATCATCGCGGCCGCGGCAGGTATCANAGACACTTGGTTTTACCAAATTTACAATTTGATTTGTATGAATATCATTTGGCTAATTTCTCACCTTGTACCACATGTTCTAGGTGTGATGATTTTGATTTCATTTAATCTTAAGTTGATGTTGTTAAAACATGAGTTCATGTTTTTAGATCAAAGAATATCTTGGTTATACCATGATTTATGTTATTAAACTATAGTTTATATGGTATGACATGAAATCGTGTTGTTATAACTACACGATCATTCCGTTTTCGAACTCACTTTTTTTGAATATACAACAAGTATTCGTGATGTTAGCCTTTATTTAGTTTGAAGAGACTTGGTTTTACCAAATTTACAATTTGATTTGTATGAATATCATTTGGCTCATTTTTCACATTGTACCACATGTTCTAGGTGTGATGATTTTGATTTCATTTAATCTGAAGTTGATGTTGTTAAAACATGAGTTCATGTTTTTAGATCAAAGAATATCTTGTTTATACCATGATTTATGTTATTAAACTATAGTTTATATGGTATGACATGAAATCGTGTTGTTATAACTACACGATCATTCCGTTTTCGAACTCACTTTTTTTGAATATACAACAAGTATTCGTGATGTTAGCCTTTATTTAGTTTGAAGAGACTTGGTTTTACCAAATTTACAATTTGATTTGTATGAATATCATTTGGCTCATTTCTCACCTTGTTCCAAATGTTCTAGGTGTGATGATTTTGATTTCATTTAATTTTAAATTGATGTTGTTAAAACATGAATTCATTTTGTTAGAACAAAGAATAACTTGGTTATAATATGATTTATGTGATTAAACTATATTTTATATGTTATGACATGAAGTCATGTTGTTATGACTTGCACAATCATTCCGGTTTCGAACTCACTTTTTTTGAATATACAATAAGTATTCGTGATGTTAGCCTTTTTTTAGTTTGAAGACACTTGGTTTTAACAAATTTACAATTTGATTTGTATGAATACCATTTGGCTCATTTTTCACATTGTTCCACATGTACTAGGTGTGATTGATTTTGATTTCATTTAATTTTGAATTGATGTTGTTAAAACATGAATTCATTTTGTTAGAACATAGAATAACTTGGTCATAATATGATCTATGTGATTAAAACATAGTTTATATGCTATGACATGAAGTCATGGTTTAATGACTTGCACGATCATTACGGTTTCGAACTCACTTTTTTTGAATATACAATAAGTATTCGTGATGCTACCCTTTATTTAGTTTGAAGACACTTGGTTTTACCAAATTTACAATTTGATTTGTATGAATATCATTTGGCTCATTTTTCACATTGTTCCACATGTACTAGGTGTGATTATTTTGATTTCATTTAATCTTGAATTGATGTTGTTAAAACATGAATTCATTTTGTTAGAACAAAGAATAACTTGGTCATAATATGATTTATGTGATTAAAACATAGTTTATATGCTATGACATGAAGTCATGGTTTAATGACTTGCACGATCATTACGGTTTCGAACTCACTTTTTTTGAATATACAATAAGTATTCGTGATGCTAGCCTTTATTTAGTTTGAAGACACTTGGTTTTACCAAATTTACAATTTGATTTGTATGAATACCATTTGGCTCATTTTTCACATTGTTCCACATGTACTAGGTGTGATTATTTTGATTTCATTTAATCTTGAATTGATGTTGTTAAAACATGAATTCATGTTGTTTGAACATAGAATAACTTGGTCATAATATGATCTATGTGATTAAAACATAGTTTATATGCTATGACATGAAGTCATGGTTTAATGACTTGCACGATCATTACGGTTTCGAACTCACTTTTTTTGAATATACAATAAGTATTCGTGATGCTAGCCTTTATTTAGTTTGAAGACACTTGGTTTTACCAAATTTACAATTTGATTTGTTTGAATATCATTTGGCTCATTTCACACCTTGTTCTACATGTTCTAGGTGTGATGATTTTGCTTTCATTTAATCTTGAATTGATGTTGTTAAAACATGAATTCATTTTGTTAGAACAAAGAATAACTTGGTTATAATATGATTTATGTGATTAAACTATAGTTTATTTGCTATGACATGAAGTCATGTTGTTATGACTTGCACGATCAATCCGGTTTCGAACTCACTGTTTTTGAATATACAACAAATTTTTGTGATGTTAGCCTTTATTTAGTTTGTATACACTTGGTTTTTCCAAATTTACAATTTGACTTGTATGAATATCATTTGGCTCATTTTTCACATTGTTCCACATGTTCTATGTGTGATGATTTTGATTTCATTTAATCTTGAATTGATGTTGTTAAAACACGAATTCATGTTGTTAGAACATATGATAACTTGGTTATAACATGATTTAAGTGATTAAACTATAGTTTATATGCAATGACATGAAGTCGTGTTGTTATGACTTGCACGATCAATCCGGTTTGGAACTCACTTTTTTTGAATATACAACAAATGTTTGTGATGTTAGCCTTTATTTAGTTTGTATACACTTGGTTTTTCCAAATTTACAATTTGACTTGTATGAATATCATTTGGCTCATTTTTCACATTGTTCCACATGTTCTATGTGTGATGATTTTGATTTCATTTAATCTTGAATTGATGTTGTTAAAACACGAATTCATGTTGTTAGAACATATGATAACTTGGTTATACCATGGTTTAAGTGATTAAACTATAGTTTATATGCAATGATATGAAGTCGTGTTGTTATGACTTGCACGATCATTCCGGTATCGAACTCACTTTTTTTGAATATACAATAAGTATTCGTGATGTTAACCTTTATTTAGTTTAAGACACTTTGTTTTACCAAATTTACAATTTGGTTTGTATGAATATCATTTGGCTCATTTCTCACCTAGTTCCACATGTTCTAGGTGTGATGATTTTGATTTCGTTTAATCTTGAATTAATGTTGTTAAAACATGAATTCATTTTGTTAGAACAATGAATAACTTGGTTATAATATGATTTATGTGATTAAACTATAGTTTATTTGCTATGACATGAAGTCATGTTGTTATGACTTGCACGTTCAATCCGGTTTGGAACTCACTTTTTTTGAATATACAACAAATGTTTGTGATGTTAGCCTTTATTTAGTTTGTATACACTTGGTTTTTCCAAATTTACAATTTGACTTGTATGAATATCATTTGGCTCATTTTCACATTGTTCCACATGTTCTATGTGTGATGATTTTGATTTCATTTAATCTTGAATTGATGTTGTTAAAACACGAATTCATGTTGTTAGAACTTATGATAACTTTGTTATACCATGGTTTAAGTGATTAAACTATAGTTTATATGCAATGACATGAAGTCATGTTGTTATGACTTGCACGTTCAATCCGGTTTGGAACTCACTTTTTTTGAATATACAACAAATGTTTGTGATGTTAGCCTTTATTTAGTTTGTATACACTTGGTTTTTCCAAATTTACAATTTGACTTGTATGAATATCATTTGGCTCATTTTTCACATTGTTCCACATGTTCTATGTGTGATGATTTTGATTTCATTTAATCTTGAATTGATGTTGTTAAAACACGAATTCATTTTGTTAGAACAATGAATAACTTGGTTATAATATGATTTATGTGATTAAACTATAGTTTATTTGCTATGACATGAAGTCATGTTGTTATGACTTGCACGTTCAATCCGGTTTCGAACTCACTTTTTTTGAATATACAACAAATGTTTGTGATGTTAGCCTTTATTTAGTTTGTATACACTTGGTTTTACCAAATTTACAATTTGATTTGTATGAATATCATTTGGCTCATTTTTCACATTGTTCCACATGTTCTATGTGTGATGATTTTGATTTCATTTAATCTTGAATTGATGTTGTTAAAACATGAATTCATTTTGTTAGAACAATGAATAACTTGGTTATAATATGATTTATGTGATTAAACTATAGTTTATTTGCTATGACATGAAGTCATGTTGTTATGACTTGCACGATCAATCCGGTTTCGAACTCACTTTTTTTGAATATACAACAAATGTTTGTGATGTTAGCCTTTATTTAGTTTGTATACACTTGGTTTTACCAAATTTACAATTTGATTTGTATGAATATCATTTGGCTCATTTTTCACATTGTTCCACATGTTCTATGTGTGATGATTTTGATTTCATTTAATCTTGAATTGATGTTGTTAAAACATGAATTCATTTTGTTAGAACAATGAATAACTTGGTTATAATATGATTTATGTGATTAAACTATAGTTTATTTGCTATGACATGAAGTCATGTTGTTATGACTTGCACGATCAATCCGGTTTCGAACTCACTTTTTTTGAATATACAACAAATGTTTGTGATGTTAGCCTTTATTTAGTTTGTATACACTTGGTTTTACCAAATTTACAATTTGATTTGTATGAATATCATTTGGCTCATTTTTCACATTGTTCCACATGTTCTATGTGTGATGATTTTGATTTCATTTAATCTTGAATTGATGTTGTTAAAACATGAATTCATTTTGTTAGAACAATGAATAACTTGGTTATAATATGATTTATGTGATTAAACTATAGTTTATTTGCTATGACATGAAGTCATGTTGTTATGACTTGCACGATCAATCCGGTTTCGAACTCACTTTTTTTGAATATACAACAAATGTTTGTGATGTTAGCCTTTATTTAGTTTGTATACACTTGGTTTTACCAAATTTACAATTTGATTTGTATGAATATCATTTGGCTCATTTTTCACATTGTTCCACATGTTCTATGTGTGATGATTTTGATTTCATTTAATCTTGAATTGATGTTGTTAAAACATGAATTCATTTTGTTAGAACAATGAATAACTTGGTTATAATATGATTTATGTGATTAAACTATAGTTTATTTGCTATGACATGAAGTCATGTTGTTATGACTTGCACGATCAATCCGGTTTCGAACTCACTTTTTTTGAATATACAACAAATGTTTGTGATGTTAGCCTTTATTTAGTTTGTATACACTTGGTTTTACCAAATTTACAATTTGATTTGTATGAATATCATTTGGCTCATTTTTCACATTGTTCCACATGTTCTATGTGTGATGATTTTGATTTCATTTAATCTTGAATTGATGTTGTTAAAACATGAATTCATTTTGTTAGAACAATGAATAACTTGGTTATAATATGATTTATGTGATTAAACTATAGTTTATTTGCTATGACATGAAGTCATGTTGTTATGACTTGCACGATCAATCCGGTTTCGAACTCACTTTTTTTGAATATACAACAAATGTTTGTGATGTTAGCCTTTATTTAGTTTGTATACACTTGGTTTTACCAAATTTACAATTTGATTTGTATGAATATCATTTGGCTCATTTTTCACATTGTTCCACATGTTCTATGTGTGATGATTTTGATTTCATTTAATCTTGAATTGATGTTGTTAAAACATGAATTCATTTTGTTAGAACAATGAATAACTTGGTTATAATATGATTTATGTGATTAAACTATAGTTTATTTGCTATGACATGAAGTCATGTTGTTATGACTTGCACGATCAATCCGGTTTCGAACTCACTTTTTTTGAATATACAACAAATGTTTGTGATGTTAGCCTTTATTTAGTTTGTATACACTTGGTTTTACCAAATTTACAATTTGATTTGTATGAATATCATTTGGCTCATTTTTCACATTGTTCCACATGTTCTATGTGTGATGATTTTGATTTCATTTAATCTTGAATTGATGTTGTTAAAACATGAATTCATTTTGTTAGAACAATGAATAACTTGGTTATAATATGATTTATGTGATTAAACTATAGTTTATTTGCTATGACATGAAGTCATGTTGTTATGACTTGCACGATCAATCCGGTTTCGAACTCACTTTTTTTGAATATACAACAAATGTTTGTGATGTTAGCCTTTATTTAGTTTGTATACACTTGGTTTTACCAAATTTACAATTTGATTTGTATGAATATCATTTGGCTCATTTTTCACATTGTTCCACATGTTCTATGTGTGATGATTTTGATTTCATTTAATCTTGAATTGATGTTGTTAAAACATGAATTCATTTTGTTAGAACAATGAATAACTTGGTTATATTATGATTTATGTGATTAAACTATAGTTTATTTTCTATGACATGAAGTCATGTTGTTATGACTTGCACGATCAATCCGGTTTCGAACTCACTTTTTTTAATATACAACAAATGTTTGTGATGTTAGCATTTATTTAGTTTGTATACACTTGGTTTTACCAAATTTACAATTTGATTTGTATGAATATCATTTGGCTCATTTCTCACCTTGTTCCACATGTTCTAGGTGTGATTATTTTGATTTCATTTAATCTTGAATTGATGTTGTTAAAACATGAATTCATTTTGTTAGAACAATGAATAACTTGGTTATATTATGATTTATGTGATTAAACTATAGTTTATTTTCTATGACATGAAGTCATGTTGTTATGACTTGCACGATCAATCCGGTTTCGAACTCACTTTTTTTAATATACAACAAATGTTTGTGATGTTAGCATTTATTTAGTTTGTATACACTTGGTTTTACCAAACTTACAATTTGATTTGTATGAATATCATTTGGCTAATTTTTCACATTGTTCCATGATCTTGTCTAAAAATGTTTTGGGTATTTATTTTTAGATCAGTCAATTTATAATTAATTCGAAATTAGGTTGTTGTGGGGACACGAGCGATATACGAGGTTGGGACCACAATGTGTGGGCTTACGTCCTCGGGAGAGCGAATCTCTACCTTGGTTTCCACTATAATATTTGGAGAATACAATTACAATGAGATGATAATGACGATACGGACGAAAACGGCTCGAAAGACGATCGAATGTGCAGTCGCGCTGCACTGGACGCGGATGAACAGTGCAGGCAGGTGGGCTTCTCGCGACGAATCGATGACAGGTCGCGAGGCGGGCACTGTTCGAGATGAATCGATGACTGGTCGCGAGTCGGTTTGGCTGGCCACTCGTCGCGAGTTGGCGATTCGTCGCGGCTACCGGCGATTCATCGCGGCTAACGGCGATTCGTCGCGGCTAACGGCGATTCGTCGTGGCTAACGGCGATTCGTCGCGGCTGATCAGGAATGGTTGCGAATAGTGAGTTTCGTCGCGACTGGGAGATCATATTTTGCCTTGGGAAGCATGATAAAAGTCTGAATCCTTTCTCGAAGCCTTGTGACTTCTATTTATAGAGGAATTTAGCCCAGAACTCACCCTCTTGTTCCCATAAGCCTAGTCCACCTCACTTAGCCCAAAATAATTAGATATTCCAAATTATAATATAATAAATACCATGCTGATACCGAATCTTCGGGAACCAATCCGTACAAGATGTTAGTCGGGAATACGATCAGAAAATTCCCGAGAACTTCGTATATCAGTTCTTTGCCTTCAGATAGCGAATACACAGCCAATGAAATACGCAGCCAATCTGCACCTGACCGATGCACTCCCGGTTGGCAAATGACGAAAATACCCCTGGCCCCGTCCGGGGCCGAAATGACCCAAAATATCTCAAAAATGCTTAAAGAGACTTTATATGGGGCCCAACGAGCGAGAATTACGAGAATACCACTTGAGAATGCCATCCTATAAAAATATAAAAATACCGAAAATACCAATAACCACGTCGGACGAGCTCCCGTTTAAGGACGGATACAAGAGAATATACCCGGGTAATATCAATAGTCCCCTGGTTTTCAGATTCAGAGTCTGAGTCGTAAACCACATTATATCAGCTCGTCCAGAAATCCATAACTCGTTCATAAACTTTTTACAATACCATGAATAAGGTCGAAGTCATCTCGTTATTACTAACGGAATCAGATCCCGAGACGTATTGATAGTTTCACGCTTCTTCAACTCGTAGTGTAGCTCTTATACGTACCACTTTTTACATTGCATACTAGTGCGCTTCGTTATTGACAGAAATTCTGATGCATCGCTTCGACTTGTTAGTATTACTCGATCGAATTTAGAAATTTTTTCTCAACTGTCATCAAGAGGTTTTAGTTTCGCCTTGAGGCTTTCGCTTTCTTCTTAGTCAAAGTCTCGCTTTTCATAACTTTGAGTGTTCGCTTGACTCCTTAACTCCATAATTCAATCTTATTCCCGTCGTATATTTTTTCTAGCATCATATATCCCCATGTTCGAACAAGAACATCACTTTCTCATCTCTGCCAGGAGGTCGGTACTTACTTCTTTGTCATTCTCACTATTTCGGGGGAACTATTATAAGCTTACGGTAGATCATGTGTATCTTATATATGCAGCTCAATTACCAGCTATCTGTAAAGTCTATCGTCTATATAGCATGTTTGCATTCTTAGTAAAGGGCCGTTGAAATAAGCAAGACATTGTTTAAACATGAAGAGTAACATTTGAATTCGAGGTCGAGTTAGGGTCGTTACGTTCCCTCTGTTCCTACTTCCCAAATATATATTATCTAAGAATTAAGATTCTTTCTGAAGTAAGTATCTATCAGTAGGAGAAGTTCGCCTCGGAAGATACTAGCTTAGCTCTATTGAATATGAGATGAGTAAACNGGCACTGTTCGCGACGAGTGGAGTACTCGTCGCGGCTGGCTGTTTAATGTGGCTGGACGCGAGTCAGTGTGACTCGTCGCGGCTAGGTTCACCGAGCCACTGGACTTGTCGCGGCTAGGCAGTTTGATCGCGAGTCAGGGTGACTCGTCGCGGCTAAGGAGTTTGGTCGCGAATAGTGAGTTTCGTCGCGAGTCGAGAGTCAGATTCTGCCTGGGAAGTGCGATAAAAGTCCAAACCCTCTCACAATGCCTTGGGGCTCCTATTTATAGAGAAATCCAGCCCAAAACCCACTCTCTTGGGCCCATAAGCCTAGTTCACCTCACTTAGCCCAAAATAATTAAATATTCCAAATTATAATATAATAAATACCATGCTGATCTCGAAGCTTTGGGAACCAATCCGGACAAGATGTTAGTTGGGAATACGATCAAGAAATTCCAGAGAACTTCGTATATCAGTTCTTTGCCTCAAGATAGCGAATACGCAGCCACGTAACATCATTGCACCTGACCGATGCACTCCCGGGTGGCAAATGACGAAAATACCCTTGGTCCCGTCCGGGGCCGAAATGACCCGAAACATCTCAAAATGCTTAAAGAAACTTTATATGGGGCCCAACGAGCCAGAATTACGAGAATACCACTTGAGGATGCCATCCGATAAAAATATGAGAATATCTGAAATACCGAGAATACCGAAAATACCAATAACCACGTTAGACGAGCTCCCGGGTGAGAATAAATACAAGAGAATATACCCGGGTAATATCAGTGTTGTTGTGACTTGCACGTCCATTCCGTTTCCGAACTTACATTTTTTGGATAGACAACAACTATTCGTGATGGTAGCCTTTATTTAGTTTGAATACACATAGTTTTACGAAATTTGCATTTTGATTTGTATGAATATCATTCGGCTCATTTTACACATAGTTCCACATGTTCTAGGTGTGATGATTTTGATTTCAATTAAACTTGAATTGTTGTTCTTAAATCATGAGTACATGTTGTTAGAGCCAAGAATTACTCGGTTATTCCAGGATTTATGTGATTAAACTTTAGTTTATATGCAATGACATGAAGTCGTGTTGTTATGACTTGCACGATCATTCCGTTTTAGAACATACTATTATTGGATATAAAACAAATATTCGTGATTGATATTACCCGGAAATATTCTCTTGTGTTTGTTCTTACCCGGGAGCTCGTCTAGCGTGATTATCAGTATTTTCGGTATTCTCGGTATTTTCGGTATTCTCGGTATTTTCGGTATTCTCGTAATTCTGACTTGCCAAGCGACATATAAGGCCTCGGTGAGCATTTTGAAGTATTTCAGGCCATTTCGGACCCGGACAAAGCCAGGGGTATTTTCGTCATTTGCCACCGAGGGCGCACCGAACAAAGTACAATAAGTTCGTCCGGCTGCGAGTTCATTATTTAAAAGCAAAGGGTCGACATACGAAGTTCGGGGAAATTTTCTGATCGTATTCCCGATTAACATATTATTCGGTTTGCTTCCCGAGGCGTCGAGGTCTACATGGCATTTATTTTGCCATAATTAAAGATATTCAATTATCTTGGGTTAAGTAAGGTGGACTAGGCTCATGGGCCCAAGAGGGTGAGTTTT
>RWGZ01000937.1:1692747-1707004 GCA_009725065.1 Utricularia reniformis
TAAAACATGAATTCATGTTGTTAGAACATAGAATAACTTGGTTATACCATGGTTTAAGTGATTAAACTATAGTTTATATGCAATGACATGAAGTCGTGTTGTTATGACTTGCACGATCATTCCGTTATCGAACTCACTTTTTTTGAATATACAATAAGTATTCGTGATGCTAGCCTTTATTTAATTTGAAGACACTTGGTTTTACCAAATTTACAATTTGATTTGTATGAATATCATTTGGCTCATTTCTCACCTTGTTCGACATTGATCTAGTCTAAAAATATTTTGGATATTTATTTTTAGATCACTCAATTTATGATTAATTCGTAATTTATGTTGTTGTGGGGACACGAGCGATATACGAGGTTGGGCCCACAATGTGCGGGCTTACGTCCTCGGGAGAGCGAAGCTCTACCTTGGTTTTCACTATAATAATCAAGTGGTGCAAATACAATGAAGTGATAATGATAATACGGGTGAAAACGGATCGAGAAATGGTTAAAACTGCAGTTGCGTCGCACTGGACGCGAGTGAACAGTGCAGGCAGGTGGACTGGGCGCGAGACGGGTACTGTTCGCGACGAGTGGAGGACTCGTCGCGGTTGGGCTGTTTAGTGTGACTGGACGCGAGTCAGTGTGACTCGTCGCGGCTAGGTTTCAATGAGCCACTGGACTCGTCGCGGCTAGGCTGTTTGGTCGCGAGTCAGGGTGACTCGTCGCGGCTAAGGAGTTTGGTCGCGACTGGAGAGCCGGTTTTGCCTTGGGAAGCGTGATAAAAGTCCGAACCCTTTACCGAAGCCTTGTGACTCCTATTTATAGAGGAATTTAGCCCAAAACTCACCCTCTTGGGCCCATAAGCATAGTCCACCTCACTTAACCCCAAAATGATTAAATATTATTAATTATGACATAATAAATGCCATATAGATCTCGAAGCCTCGGGAACCAACTCGGACAAGATGTTAGTCGGAAATACGATCAGAAAATTCCCGAGAACCTCGTATATCGATCCTTCGCTTTTAGATAGTGAATTCGCAGCCAGGCAACCTTATTGCACCTGTCCGGTGCGCTCCCGGTGGCAAATGACGAAAATACCCCTGGCTTCGTCCTGAGCCGAAATGGCCCGAAACACTTCAAAATGCTTACAGAGGCTTTACATGTCGCTCGGCAAGCCAGAATTACGAGAATACCACTTGAGAATGCCATCCGATAAAAATATGAGAATACCGAAAATACTGAGGATAGCGAAAATATCAATAACCACGTTAGACGAGCTTCCGGGTGAGAATAAACACAAGAGAATACACCCGGGTAATATCAGATTAGATTAGAAATGCAATGTACATCATCTCTTATAGTCGATCATTTTCAAACTCGTCAAATTAGATACTGCATCAAAATATTTTAAACATGATGAGTCTTCCTGTCTGCGGCAGAACCGTCTATTCATAATTAATGTTGGAATATGTTAAGAGGTCTGTTTGTTGTGATGTATATTTCCGTGGCAAATCAGGGTGCAAGTATATATATAACTCCTCCATGACACGCCGACGAGGGTCGCGCCCTCGCCAGAGGCTGGTCCACTTCCCAATGGCACCATCTTATGGATGTGTCGAATGACACCGTTTTATGAACGGGTCGAGAGTGCGATGGCGCCGTCTTATGGACGGGCCGAGTAAGTGGTGACGCCGTCTTATGGACGGGTCGAGAGTGTGATGAACCCGGGTGCAAGTATATACCGGTGGCGAGAGTGTGATTGCCCCGGGTGCAAGTATATACCGTTGGCGAGTGTGTGATGGCCCCGGGTGCAAGTTTATACCTGCGGCGAGTGTGTGATGGCACCGGGTGAAAGAATATACCGGCGGCGAGAGTGTGATGGCCCCGGTGCAAGTATATACCGGTCGCGAGAGTGTGATAGCCCCTGGTGCAAGTATATACAGGTGGCGAGTGTGTGATGGCCCCGGGTGCAAGTTCATATCGGAGGGAAAGTTTGATGACTCCGGGTGCAAGTTTATACCGGAGGGAAAGTGTGATGACCCCAGGTGCAAGTTTATACTGGTTGGAAAGTGAGATGAACCCTAGTGCAAGTTTATACCGGAGGGAAAGTTTGATGACCCCGGATGCAAGTTTATACCTGTGGGAAAGTGTGATGACCCCTGGTGCAAGTTTATACCGGAGGGAAAGTGTGTTGATTCCGGGTGCAAGTTTATACCCGAAAGGTAAACGTGATGGCCGTTACTTGAGGCCCACGGGTGCTTGTTGAGACCCGATCATATTAGAATAATTAGGGTGCTACTTGAGGCCCACGAGTGCTTGTTCAGACCCGAGCTGTGAAGTTAAGTGGGGCGCTAGTTGAGGCCCGTGATTGTTGGGTGCTCGTTGAGACCCATAAGTGAGGGCGATATTTGATGCTTATTGAGATCCGTGAAAAGACATTTGCCTTCTCTATGCCCCTCTAAAGTCCACCTAAGCCAAGGTACTGGATCTACCTATACGGGATTATACCCAATCTAAGTAAGGGGTGTTGGGCGATTTTTGAGGACCAACACCGGGATTTCATGGATTCTCTTTATGGTTTGGTATTCTCGTGGCATAACAAAATGGATAAGCGGTATTCTTATTGTATTATGGAATGAATTTTCTAATTTATGATATGGTATTTTCTTTTACAATCAGGATTACTAAGTGAAGGTACAACGACATGGATTTCATTATTTAAGATAAGATATTTTCATTTACGACCAAGATGATCAAATGATTGTCTTATGGCGTGGACTTCACTAAATTTTATTTATTATTGGGGACTCTCAGTTATGACCCCCAACAACAAGAAATATTTTATTATTTGTTTTCAAAAAATCATACTTATTATATGAGGAATTGTGAAGTAGTCCATTCGGGCATATCAAGATATTCTCACATACCAGGAGTCTTATCGATTGTCGGAAACTATCAGAAATTTTAAAGACAACATATGAAACAAAAAGTCATCGAAGACTTTTATAGAGTTCATAGATAGAGATTTTGGAGAATTGTAATATCAGGTTCAGTTAAAAGAAGATAATATCCCACTCATTATTTTAGAAATATATATGAAGTTTCATGAGATGATGGTATTCAGTAGTAATATTTATTTAGTTGAGATATGCTTAATCACTCAAGCCTGGTATATTCAGTTACAAAATGAGATACTACTATTGTGAGTTTATTGCAACAATTTCTCAGGGTAAATATATGATTTGTATACTCGAATATTTTGATTACGCAAATCAGGGGACTTCTGTTATCACCTTGAGATATTTATTATTCGATAACACAAATATATCTATATAGTAATTCCCAAGTCGAGAAATAAAGCAGATCGAGGTATTTTCATGATTGACATTGTTTATAGCTTATCGTGGTATTTGGATCGGGTAACTTATTTATTGGACCATTGTGCCTAATTTTGAGATTAATGAGTCATTATTTATTGGACTCCATTATTGGTGGGCCTAGTGAGTTATAATTGGGTTGGACAAATCACCTATATAAATATGATTAAAGTGTTAAGGAGGAAAGCTTGGATTCTTGACCTATGGAGGAGGCCGCTATTCTTTTCTTTTTCGCCTAGGAAACCTACGACTACGGCCATCAAAACACGATGTTTTTTCTTTTGTTTTCTACCTCATGTTCTCCTATTGTAAATATACGAACTTGAAATTTATAATGGATTCAAAGGCTACGGCCGAGGTTGTTTTTTATCCTTTCTTTTTCAGAAAGGTTTTCCACCTACAAAAATCGTGTCTTTTTACTTCTTGCTTTCGTATTACTTTTTCGTTCGACCCCTATCCGTAAAAGGGGGTCTCAATTTTGTTATTGCTGATTTTTAGCAGCGATAACAGCTTCATAAACTTCAACATAATGTTCTGTAACCTAAGTTTCAAACACAAAAACAAAATACTCAGCTTCGTAACCTAAGCTTCAAACACAAATGTAGCGAAAACAACACTTACACCAAAACAACGCCCTACATCCTAATTAAAATAAACATAAGAACCCAAAATGAACATAATAACTTAACTACGCAAGCATCAGGTGACCAAAAACACAACAATACTAACAATTTGGGCCGCTAGGGTCTGAACCCAGAAAATGCCCAAATTTCGCATTTTAGAACACAACAACGCTGAAACTTTGCGCCTTTTTACGCTAACAATTAATCTGCCCATATTTCGCTTTTCAATACTTAACTACGCAAGCATCGGGTGAACAAAAACACAACAATACTAACATTTTGCGCCGCTAGGGTCTGAACCCAGAAAATGCCCAAATTTCACGTTTTAGAACAAAACAACGCTGAAACTTTGCGCCTGTTTACGACTAACAATTAATCTACCCAAATTTCGCTTTTCAGAACACAACAACAACTTCAAATTTGCGCCACTTGTGAAAGAAGAAATAATCTTGAGACGATTTTGGGGTTTAAGAACGAAACTCAGAGTTCCAGTGCATATGATTGAAGTCGCGAAATTAGGAATTAAGTCACCTAAGTTCCAATCAATTTACGGCAAAGTTAACGCCGTTAGGGTTAAGTGGGGACTGATTTTGCCTCAATTTCAAAAGTTTGGGGACCAAACTTGTTACTGTGTGTAAACTTTGGGGACCGGTATTGCCTACTTAAAAGTTTGGGGGGTGGTATTGGGTTAATGTTAAAACTTTGATGACCAAATTTGCCAAATTGTTAAAGTTTGGGGATTCAATTTGCCAAATTAATCAAACTCTAGGGACTGATTTTGCCTTTTAAAATGTTGGGGACCAATAATGCCAAATTATCGATACTTTGGGGACCCAACACACCATTTTCTCATTACGAATATGATCCATTATCAGTCGTCTATCAGTCTCGCAGAGAGACAAACGACCGAAGTCGCGAGCTTGGAACTTTCAAATAGTACTTGGTTCCTACTAGATGCAGTGATTGATGAACCATCTTGGAAGGATGTTATTGATGATTATTTAGTCAAGAGAAAGTTGCCCGTCGATGAGGGCGAGGCTCGCAGAACAATGCAAAGAGCTACAAACTATGTGTATGTAGACGAGAAGTTGTATAAGAAAAATTTTGGAGGACCTTATCTTCGATGTTTATCCCCAGCACAGGCAAAAGCCGCCATGGAGGATGTTATGGTCCCTTTTTAGGGGGTTCCAATAGTCACCCGATTCGTCAGCCAACAAACTCGGTTTTGATTTGTTTTTTATGGGGAATAAGATTAAAACTAGAAACATTAAAGAGACACATCGATTTATAGTGGAAACCCCAAGAATTGGGGAGAAAACTATCATAACCCGAAATATAGGAGAGTTGGATTTCTAATAAATTTTGGAGAATATATTAAAAATATATTTTAGTTTAAAAGTAATAGAAAAATTTAATTATATTTAATAATGAAGATATTACCGGAAAATTTATATGTTATAGATGAACGGGAGACGATGCGACGATGGAAAGTATATAGTCGAGAATAAAATATTGATTACGATAAATTAATATAGAATATATTGAATATATTTTGAAATAAAAGATAGAATAATATTAATATAATGATAACAATTAATGATTAAAATATATTAGAGAAACTACTTAATTTAAATTGATAATATTAATATACAATACATTATTAGGGTATACGAGATGAATTGTGACAACAGGAAATTCGGAATAAATCGAGATACCACTATATTAGTAATGGAGCATTACTTCTCTGTAAGAACTATAGAAATGACACTATGAATAGGACAGGCTTTTCGGGTTGGCCCGTTGGATCATTATATATTTATAAAATACCATATTTATATTCCAAGAGCCCTAGATATTCTAAGCTAGCCACAGCCGTAGCCACACAAGAAATTCACTCATTTTAGCCTTGCCATCTTCATTCGTCTAACCTTTCAAAGGGCAACAAGCCATCCGATTTAATACATACACGGTCTGTTGATTTACTAAAATCGAAGGGGACATATTTGAAGTTATAAAACGCTGCACTCCTTATCACACTCCTTTGCACCTTAAGTTTTCAGATTTGATGCTTCTCAAAATCCTATTTACTTGTCAATGTTTATTGGACATTTGAATGAGCATTAGAAGATCAATTAACCATTTAAAGATTAGGTTTCAAGGAATGGTTCGTCTAATTTGGTGGAAATAGGTATTACCCAAGTTTTGAGTCTTAGGTGAAGATTTTAACGATTTGAGGTGCTAGTAAATGCCACTGGTTCGAAAAAGAATTCTGTTAGGCACAAAAACATCAGCAGAGGTATAACAAGTATTGTTTATTTGGTGATTCCACCGATATGCTTCTTTTATGGTTCGGTTATTAGCCATATCTTGGTGTATGAATTGAAATGCAGAAAAGTTAAGATGATTTAGGGAATACAATGGTAAGGAAAACACAAACTAAAGGTACGCGGGATGATCAATCAAATAATAGAAGGTTCATGATATTTTATAGTTTTTACGATGAAATGTTTAAATTAAAATGTTTTGAGATACGTTGTCTCTGCAGGTGCGAGCACCCGCCGGGAAAGGGTGTCCTTATATGATATTTTTATGAAATGTTATGAAAGAATAAAACTCGGGGTGAGGAAGGCTAGATCGTCCGACCGAACCCGGCATCGTGCCTCGCACACGAATCGCCAAAGGAAGGGCATGCCTGATGAAGTGAATGTAAGAATGAAATGGTACGTACGGAATGGGCAGAACGGATCCGAGCGAGAAAAGGGGTAGCGCCCGAGTACTCGTTCGGGGATGGGACGCATATGGCTCGTCGAGTCGACTAACAGCTAAAGGTCGGCTTGGGCGAGACATGTCACCGGGCATGTAAAACCCGGCAAGATAAGTAAAAGACATATGAGAAAATGATAAGTAATGTTTCAAGTAAAGTTCAAGTAAGTTTTACGAGATTTTAAAATAAGAATTCGAAAGATGAAAGATGTTTTCAAATGAGTATGAAAGATGTTTTTAGGTGAGTATGAAAGATGTTTTTAAGTGAGATTTCGAACGAGCTTAAAGGATAAACGAGTTTTAACAGATTTCATAAAGATTTTACGAAGAGCTTCTAAATGAGTTAAGTTTCAAGTATGATTTTTATAAAAATGTTTTACGATGAGTGTTTAAAGAAGTTTTCAAAGCAAGAAGAGTTTTCAAAAGAAAATGTGTTTTCAAAGTAAAGATAAGTTTTTAAAGAGTTTTAACCAAACTTTCTATTATTCGATTATGACCGCTCTACAGTTTTGTAGGAAAGGAAAAAGATTAAGGAAATTGTGGGAAGAGTTGGTCGTCAACTGATACCGAGAGTGATTACGAAGTTGGTAGTAAAGTAAATTTGTTAAGACGTTAGCGAGAGGATGATTCTAAATGAATTAGACAAAGTTGTATAAGTTTATTTATGAGTTTTATTCCGATGTTGTAAGTTGTAATTAAATTATAATATGAAAAAGTGACTTGTGTTCCAAAGAAGAGTGAAGCATAGCATGTCACGCACCGAAAACGGCTAGGCCCGATTTCGGGGCGTGACAAAACCACTTGACTAAGAGCGAATTACGCTCGTAGCATGTTCACTAATCAAACAATTCATACATAATACATCAGAGGATTAATGAAAATGACAAGGAATAAGAAAGAAGTAAGAACTCCGGCAGGGTAACCGCATGTTCTTACAGGTCCAAAAGGTCCTGCTATTTCCGTCTTCGCGCTCTATATTTATAGAGCTAGTGGCGTGTGTAAATCACGCTCTATAACCGCCTCTGACAGGTTTGTTAGAGGTTGTTGTCGCGCGATTTAAACGAGGCTGGGACCGAGGCGTGGTCTGCGTGAACGGGCCGATGCGTGGTAAACGTGTGAAGTCCCGAAGCGTGGAAAGCACGGGTTTGTAACCGTTTGGACCGAACCACGGAGCCAGTTACCAGAAAACACTTTATTTCGCCGAGGTTATCTATGGTCCCCTCGCAGAACATCGGGCCGCTTTTCGTTAAGTGTATAAATGGGATGCACGAGTTCGCTTNTCATCCGGAGAACGGGCGAATGACACAACGTTGTCCGAGACAAATACACCTCTTCATGTGAGCCAGTTTTCACAACTTATCAAATGACTATTCTGTGTTATGGACGAGACAAACGTCTTTCTTTACATCTGTCCGAAACAAATCCACTTCGTATACCGCTTTAGAATCTTTCTCGAGAATTTTTCTGTATAGATTTGCTCATTCACCATTAAACAAGCTGTCGTGTCGAAAGCTATGAAAGCTACCAAAAATGAGACCTCTTAATAATCAAATGGGCAAATATCGATGTCATTAAATGTCCTTATATGACAAACATTTTATCCATAATAAACTGTGTTGTGGGATACTTTTTCGATCACTTTGATCATAACTGTGAGTCCCCAGTCGTAGAAGAATTAAGTTGAATTCATACCATGGGATGAATATTTGGCTACTCCAATCATTTCTCTGAATGAAAACCAAGAACACGATCCATCGGCAAGTAAATCTATGTGCAGATTATTAAGCCTAAATGATAGATCTTCGAGCCAATAGTCCTTTTGGTAGGGGTATCACTTTACAATTTCTGTAATCTCTGAGAGTGTCCGATCATAACTAACGAGAATTGATACCATAAGGCCATCCATTGGTCAATTTGACAGTCAATGAAAATACGCCTTTGCAAATAATGAAGTATGTGCTATAGAACCGTACTAAGTTGGTTTAGCGAATGAAGTCATGTTATAATGTGGCATCATAACTACACCGCTAATACAATCTTCTCTTGATGTTAAATAACTTAATAGTCCTCGTCATTTAATGAAACTTCCTTTCATTTGTCTTCAATTTCTCCGATTGCCTTAAGAAAAATCTAATATCGAATAATCTGAATCAAGAAGATTTTCTCCCAAAAATAATAATAGCTTCTCATATGATTAGTGTAACGCCCTCAATATGGGCCTAGTTGTTTTGTTAAAATACGATAATTAAAACGGAGATATTCGAATGCAAATTTAAAACATAGTTCGAAACATGTAAATACGACAGCATAATTTAGAGTATTCTCCAAAGGACCGGACTCTATCACCGGACAACCGACGACCATCTTCCCATTCCCCTCTCATACCTCGTCCGCGTCACCTACAAAATCTGTAAAGCGGTCACAATTTATTAAAGGAAACTTCACACACGCTACATGTTATCTTTTCGTTTCTTAATTAAACCGTACACGCACACGTGATTCATTCCACATAATCGTTTTTCTTATTTCCCTATTCTTTTACCCTTATCATTCCCATCATTCATTAACTTTACTGTTGCCGAGATTAACATGCTCGGTGCATGTCCCGCCCAAGCCAACCGTTAGCTGTTGGATGACTCGACGGGCCATATGCTTCCCTTCCCCGGTGGGTATTTAGGCGCTACCCCTTTTTCCACCCGGATCCGTTCTGCCCTCTTCGTACGTATCTTTTCCTTTTTGGAACTTACCGTTCCCTTCATCAGGCATGCCCTTCCTTTGGCGAATCGTGTACTAGGCACGATGCCGGGTTCGGTCGGACGGTCCATCCTTCCTTACCCCGAGTCTTATTATCATTTATCTCGTTCATTCGTATCCTTACTTCCTTCTTTATTAACCCAATCCCGTTCCCTAAGTCTGAACCTTCCCTTACTATATTGCGTTCACTCCGCTTACCGTTTACTTTCGCTTGCTATAGTCTTTCCGCGCTTTCCTGCATTTCGTAATAGGTTTCAGTTACTCGAATTTCGACGTTATTATCCTATTGTTAACTATGTGGTTACCGTAGACCTTACGTGTTCCTTTCCTCCCACGATCCGACGTCGCGACGCGACGAAAACACTTAAACTTAGTATTTCCGCGATAATTTACTCCTTTCCTCGAAATTCGCGATAATTCTATGCTGAAACTCCAAATCCGCGATAATTTTACTCTTGGAACCAAATTCCGCGACAATTCTCTTCATCAAGGAAATCCGCGATAATTCTCTTCATCATCAAATCCGCGATAATACTGCACTGATCACGATTTCCTAGATAATTTACACATGCTCAATTTCCGCGACAATTTACTCTTCAACGAAAATCCGCGACAATATGCTCATCCAAAAATCCGCGATAAAATGCATGCATGGGAAAATCCGCGATAATTTCCTTCTTTGCGGGAGTTTTCGAATTTTCGGGTCTTAATGACGATTAACTCGTTTTTGGGCCTCCTCACCCCTATTTATTGACATCCTAACTTTTCTAATTCACACTTTGACCCCTCCTTCTTTTGCTTTTGACCCCTCTTTTATCTTTTTCTTTACTTTTCTTTACTTTTCTATTTTTCGTTCCCTTTTACGTTCTTTCATTCCCGTATCTCTCATTATCTCTCGTCTAGACTTTACCGCTACATTCCCAACCATTTGTTTCGTCGTACCTTTTTCTCGGCTATTACATCCTTCCCCACTCATTTTGAGTTTCTTCCCGAAACTCGTGCGTACTAATCTTCCATTAACTCTGGCGCTCTCTGTCTAATTTCTTGTTCCGTTTGCCATGTAGCTTCCTCTCTCCTTGATTGGACCATTGTACTTTCACCATGGGGATTTGTTTGTTTCTGAGCCTTCTTTCCTCTCCGCCTAGGATCTTTACTGGGACTTCCTCGTACGTTAGTTCCGGGGTTATCTCTATGGGTTCCCCCACACATTATTGGATCCCTTCAGTCACCTTTCTCCTCAGTTGGGATACATGGAACACGTTGTGTATTCCCCCCATTTCCTCCGGAAGCTTCAGCTGATATGCTAGGTTTCCGATCCTTCGTTCCACCTCATATGGTCCGATATACCGGGGGCTCAGCTTCCCTGTCCTTGTGGTCCTTAGCACCCCCTTCATAGGTGATACCTTTAGGTATGCGTGATCCCCAACTTTTAGCTCTAAAGGTTTCCTTCTTGTGTCTGCCCAACTTTTGTATCGGTCCTGTGCCGCCTTAATGTTCTTCGTACCACGGCTACCTTTTCAATGGTGACTTCCACTAATTCTGTCCCGTGATCGTTCTCTCTCCCACCTCATCCCAACATAGCGGTGTGCGACACTTCCTCCCGTACAACGCTTCATATGGCGCCATACCAATGCTGCTCTGAAAGCTGTTATTGTACGCAAACTCCACTAGCGGTAGGAAATCCTCCCAACCTCCCTTAAACCCCAATACACATGCTCGTAACATATCCTCCATAATTTGGTTGGTTCTCTCGGTCTGACCATCCGTCTGTGGATGATAGGCTGTGCTCATGCATAACTGAGTTCCGAGCGATTTCTGTAAACTTTGCCAAAATCTAGACGTGAATCTCGGGACCCTGTCTGACACGATATTTACTGGAACTCCACGAAATTTGACTATGTTATCCACATATATTCTGGCTAGCCTGTCCACTCCGTACGTTGTCTTGACTGCTAAAAAGTGAGCCGCCTTCGTAAGACGGTCCACCACTACCCATATTGCGTCGTTCTTTCGTGGGCTCTTGGGTAGTCCATGCCGATGCTATCCCATTTCCATTCTGGAATTTCTAAGGGTTGTAGTTCGCCCCCCGGGCGTTGGTGTTCGGCCTTAACTCGTTGGCAGTTTTCGCATTTGGCCACAAAGTTGGCAATCTCGTTTTTCATTCCATTCCACCACCAGTGCGTCTTTAGGTCTCGATACATCTTAGTACTTCCTGGGTGGACTGAGAATGCTGAACTGTGTGTTTCCGTCATAATCTTCTTTCTTAACTCTGGCCTGATTGGTACCCATATACGTTCATTCATTCGGACTAGCCCATCGCTTCCTTTGCTTATTTCCAATTTATCGGTTCTGTTCCCCCCTTTTCGCGTCACGGGTTTCTCAGGGTCTGATATTTGTGCTTCTAGTACCTCCTCCAGTATTCCCGGCTCCGCGGTAATCGTCCCTAACATGACTGTGGTCGATTCTACCATTTCCAGTTGAAGGCTCTCCATTTCCCTAATCAACGTGTTGGCTAGCGCGCCATGAGTCTTTCTGCCCAATGCATCGGCTACCTGGTTTGCCTTTCCTGGGTGGTATTGGATGTCCAGATCATAATCTTTTATCAGTTCCAACCATCTCCGTTGTCTCATATTAAGTTCCTTATGAGTGAATAGGTACTTCAAACTCTTGTGGTCGGTGAATATCTCGCATTTCACCCCGTACAAGTAATGTCTCCAAATCTTGAGTGCGAGTACTACCGCGGCCAATTCCAAATCATGTGTCGGGTAGTTTAACTCGTGTATCTTCAACTGACGTGATGCATATGCTATAACTTTCCTCCCTTGCATCAGTACACACCCGAGTCCTTCTTTTGAAGCGTCGCTGTATACCGTGAAATCCTGCCCTGTGTGGGTAATACTAGTATTAGAGCAGATGTCAGTTTCGTTTTGAGACATTCAAAACTCTCTTCGCATTTCTCATCCCACGTATACCTCATTTCCTTTCGGGTCAAATTTGTCAACGGTTTAGCAATCCTTGCGAATCCTTCGATGAATTTCCGGTAGTACACGGCTAAACCTAAGAAACTCCTTATTTCCCGGTCGTTTTTCGGCCTTGGCCAATTCGTAACCGTTTCTATCTTTGTTGGGTCTACCGTCACCCCCCCTGCTGATATTACGTGGCCTAGGAAAGCTATGCTGTCCATCCAGAATTCGCACTTGTTGTATTTGGCATATAACTTCTCTTGTCTGAGAGTCTGTAATACTATTCTCAGATGTTGCTCGTGTTCTTCCTGGTTGCTAGAGTAGACTAGGATGTCGTCAATGAACACCACCACAAACTTGTCTAGGTATTGACGAAACACCCGATTCATCAAATCCATGAAAATTGCTGTGGCATTAGTTAATCCAAACGGTACCACCGTGCATTCGTAATGGCCGTACCTTGTTCGAATGGCTGTCTTTGGTATGTCTCCTTCTCTTACTCGGACCTAATGGTACCCTGACCTCAAGTCTAATTTTGAAAATACCTTCGCACCATGTAACTGATCAAACAAGTCGTCGATCCTAGGCAACGGGTACTTATTCTTTATCGTGACCTTGTTTAATTCTCGGTAGGCGTAGCACAATCTTAACTCGCCGCTTTTCTTTCTAACAAATAGCACTGGTGCTCCCCAAGGGGAGTTGCTTGGCATTAGAAATCTTTTTTCCAATAGCGACTCAATCTGTTGTTTCAGTTGTTGCATTTCTCGGGGTGCCATTCGGTATGGAGCCTTAGAAATCGGTTGCGTTCCAGGGAGTAGTTCTATTCCCATTTCTACTTCTCTCTGAGGCGGTTGCCCCGGTAGCTCGTCGGGAAATACATCGCTGTATTCACAAACTACTGGAACGGACTCTAATGGTGTCTCTTCCTTCTCCGTCGTGACAAATGTTAGCCAGTTCGATCGATCCATATATTCCTCATCCTCACCCGTAATCGATTCTCCGACCATGTCTTTTGTCCCCTCTCGGGGTGTACTAAACGTGATCGTACGTTCCCGATATCTCACTTGCGCATCGTACTTAGATAACCAATCCATTCCGAGTATGGCATCGAATCCCATATCCCTTAACTCGATCAAATCTGCCTCTGTTCGCACTGTGTCCACTTCCAGCGTGCACCCTTTGTAGATTCTATTCGCCTCCATGGCTTCGGATCCCGGTGTTTTTCTACTTTGATTCTAGCGTTACTCCCCGTTATCCCAAACCGTTTTGCTAACTTCTCCGACACAAACGAATGTGTCGCCCCACAGTCAAATAATACGAAAGCTATAAAGCCGTTAATAAGTAGTGTACCTGCGACGACGTCCTCAGCCTCCGAGGCCTGTTCCTTGTTCACAGCAAACACTCGAGTATTTCCAGTAATCCTTTCCCTTGCCCTGTTTTCGGTTACCCCGGTTTCGATCCTCCTCCTCTTTGGGCAGTCTTTGGCAAAATGTCCTTCCTGGCCACACTTGAAACAACTGTTAGTTCCTGCGCGACATTCTCCAAAATGGTTCTTTCCGCATTTAGTGCAAGCACGCCTGATCAGTAGTCCTGGTGCCGGTCCGAAACCCTCTGCAGTGATCTTTCCTTTCCACTCTCTTCGTCCTTGAACTTCGTTCCTTGTAGAGTTTCTAGTGCGTTCCTTATCCATTCTCCGTAACCCTCCATCAACTCGGACTACCGCCGCCACCAAACTAGAAAATTCCTCATCGTCGCGGCCATACATAGTCAATTTCACTTTC
>RWGZ01000937.1:1707483-1759560 GCA_009725065.1 Utricularia reniformis
GCGCGACATTCTCCAAAATGGTTCCTTCCGCATTTGATGCATGCAGGCCTGATCGGTAGTCCTGGTGCCGATCCGAAACCCTCTGTAGTGCCCTTTCCTTTCCACTCTCCCCGTCCTTGGACTTCGTTCCTTGTAGAGGTTTTTGTGCGTTCCTTATCCATGCTCCGTAACCCTCCATCAACTCGGACTGCCGCCGCCACCAAACTAGAAAATTCCTCATCGTCGCGGCCATACATAGTCAATTTCACTTTCTCATTCAGCCCTTCCGTGAAGCGGTGCATCTTTTCCTGTTCGCTCCCCATGATCTCGGGGGCGTACCTGCCTAGCTCAATGAATTCTTGCATGTATTCCATAACGGGGCGGTTTCCGTGAGTCAATCTATCAAATTCGGTCCTCTTGTCCTTCTTAAGTCCTTTCGGCACGTAGTAGTCCAAGAATGCATTCTTAAACTTTGCCTAAGAGATAGGCCCATCCTTCAGTAATGCAGCCGACACACTCCCCCACCATCGGGCGGTACTACCATCGAACCATAGTGGGGCCAGTCCTGCCCTAAGCTCCTCTGGGACTTCGATCAGTTCGAACTTCTCTTCAAGGCGGATAATCCATGCTTCCGCATCTCCCATTTTTTCTCCCGTGAAGCTGTTCATCCCAGCCTTCTTTAATGCCTCGTTGTAGTACATCCTACCCTTTTCGGGCCTTGCCCCTGGTTCCATTTGCACGGAGTTTCCCCTCTCCGTCTGTCCCTGTCTCATTGCGCTAACTAGGGAACTTGCCATGGTCTGGAACAGATCCATGAGACTTTCCTGGCTAAACGTGAGAGGGGTCGATGAATCCGCAACCGGAGTCTCTGTCGCCGGTGCTTGTACTGATGCATTGCTATCCTCCTCTCGGTTTCCATGCGCTCTCGTCCTTGGAGCCATTCCTACATTAAGCCTTTGTTATGTCTATGTCTATGTCTACTCATGTCATCTGTTACATTCTATACCCATCCCCTCCTATGTTCGGTTGTCCTCCTACGGGTTTCGTGGACTTTTTTTTTTTTTTTTTTTTTTTTTTTCTAGACTCTTCTACGTAGGACCGCACCGTTACCGGTTTAGTAACGATGTTACGCTCTAATACCATTTGTAACGACCCTAATTTGGGCCTAGTTGTTTTGTTAAAACATGATAATTAAAACGGAAATATTCGAAAGCAAATTTAAAACATCGTTCGAAACATTAAAGCACCACATCATAATTTAGAGTGTTCTCCGAAGGACCGGACTCTATCACCGGACAACCGATGACCTCCTTCCCCGTCCCTATCATATCTCACCTGCGTCACCTACAAAATCTGTAAAGCGGTCACATTCTATTAAAGGAAACTTCACACACACTACACATTATATTTCTTACTTCTTAGTTATATCATACACACACACATGAACCATTTCACTTAACCGTTTTCTTATTTCCCTCTTATTTTACCCTTATCATTTCCATCATTCATTAACTTTTCTGTTGCCGAGGTTAACATGCTCGGTGCATGTCCCGCCCAAGCCAACCGTTAGCTGTTGGATGACTCGACGGGCCATATGCATCCCTTCCCCGGGTGGGTACTTAGGCGCTACCCCTTTTTCCACCCGGATCCGTTCCGCCCTCTTCGTACGTATCTTTTCCTCTTTGGAACTTATCGTTCCCTTCATCAGGCATGCCCTTCCTTTGGCGAATCGTGTACTAGGCACGATGCCGGGTTCGGTCGGACGGTCCATCCTTCCTTACCCCGAGTCTTATTATCATTTATCTCGTTCATTCGTATCCTTACTTCCTTCTTTATTAACCCAATCCCGTTCCCTAAGTCTGAACCTTCCCTTACTATATTGCGTTCACTCCGCTTACCGTTTACTTTCGCTTGCTATAGTCTTTCCGCGCTTTCCTGCATTTCGTAATAGGTTTCAGTTACTCGAATTTCGACGTTATTATCCTATTGTTAACTATGTAGTTACCGTAGACCTTACGTGTTTCTTTCCTCCCACGATCCGACGTCGCGACGCGACGAAAACACTTAAACTTAGTATTTCCGCGATAATTTACTTCTTTCCTCGAAATTCGCGATAATTCTATGCTGAAACTCAAAATCCGCGATAATTTTACTCTTGGAACCAAATTCCGCGACAATTCTCTTCATCAAGGAAATCCGCGATAATTCTCTTCATCATCAAATTCGCGATAATACTGCACTGATCACGATTTTCACGATAATTTACACATGCTCAATTTCCGCGACAATTTGCTCTTCAACGAAAATTCGCAACAATATATTCATCCAAAAATCCGCGATAAAATGCATGCATGGGAAAATCCGCGATAATTTCCTTCTTTGTGGGAATTTTCGAATTTTCGGTTCTTAATGATGATTAACTCGTTTTTGGGCCTCCTCACCCCTATTTATAGACATCCTAACTTTTCTAATTCACACTTTGACCCCTCCTTCTTTTGCTTTTGACCCCACTTTTATCTTTTTCTTTACTTTTCTTTACTTTTCTATTTTACGTTCCCTTTTACGTTCTTTCGTTCCCGTATCTCTCATTATCTCTCGTCTAGACTTTAGCGCTACATTCTCTACTATTTGCTTCGTCGTACCTTTTTCTCGGCTATTACACGGGTGGAAAAAGGGGTAGCGCCAAAGTAACCACCCGGGGAAGGGAAGCATATGGCCCGTCGAGTCATCCAACAGCTAACGGTTGGCTTGGGCGGGACATGCACAGAGCATGTTACTCTCGGCAACAGTAAAGTTAAAGTATAATGGGAATGACAAGGGTAAAAGAAGAAGGAAATAAGAAAACGATTAAATGGAATGATTTATGTGGGTGTATAAGGTGTAATTAAGAACTGTAATGATAATGTATAGTGTGGGTGAAGTTTCCTTTAATAGATTGTGACCGCTTTACAGATTTTGTAGGTAACGCAGACGAGGTATGAGAGGGGCATGGGAAGGAGGTCGTCGGTTGCTCGGTGATAGAGTCCGGTCGTTTGGAGAACACTCTAAATTATGCTGTCGTACTTTTATGTTTCGAACTATGTTTTAAGTTTGCATTCGAATATTCCGTTTTTAATTATCATATTTTAACAAAACAACTAGGCCCAAATTAGGGTCGTTACAAAGTGTATTCAAACTAAATCAAGCCTAACATCACGAATACTTGTTGTATATACAAAAAATGTAAGTTCGAAAATGGAATGATCGTACAAGTCATAACAACACGACTTCATGTCATAGCATTTAAACTATAGTTTAATCACATAAATCATGGTATAACCAAGTGATTCTTGGTTCAAACAACATGTATTCATGTTTTAACAACATCAATTCAAGTTTAATTGAAATCGAAATTATTACACCTATAACATGTGGTGGAACTATATGAAATATGAGCCAAATGATATTCATACAAATCACATTGTAAATTTGGTAAAACCAAATGTATTCAAACTAAATAAAGCCTAACATCACGAATACTTGTTGTATATACAAAAAATGTAAGTTCGAAAATGGAATGATCGTACAAGTCATAACAACACGACTTCATGTCATAGCATTTAAACTATAGTTTAATCACATAAATCATGGTATAACCAAGTGATTCTTGGTTCAAACAACATGTATTCATGTTTTAACAACATCAATTCAAGTTTAATTGAAATCAAAATCATCACACCTAGAACATGTGGTTTAACTATGTGAAAATGAGCCAAATGATATTCATAAAAATCACATTGTAAATTTGGTAAAACCATTTGTATTCAAACTAAATAAAGCATAACATCACGAATACTTTTGTATATACAAAAATAGTAAGTTCAAAAACGGAATGATTGTGCAAGTCATAACAACACGACTTCATGTCATAGCATTTATACTTAGTTTAAACACATAAATCATGGTATAACGAAGTTATTCTTTGTTCTAACAGCATTGATATTACCCGGGGATGTTTTCGGTATCACGACGCCCCGGGAGCTTGTCCGACGTAGCTAGATAGTATTTTCGGTATTCTTATTATTCTCATGTATTTACGTCATTCTATAGTTTTGGGGGTATTCTCGTAATTCAGACTCTCCGGGGACCACATATTTGCGTTTGACTAACGTTTCTAGCAGTCTCGGTCAAATTCGGCCCCAAACGGTGCCACGGGTATTTTCGTAATTTGGCACTCGAGTAGCATGCTGGTAAGTTATAGCGATATTTTTGGCTGTATTTTCGACATCTGGAAGCAGTGAGTTATTTTATGAGGTTCTCCAGTATTTTCTCATCGATATTTAAGGTTAATTCTCGATCGTGATGCAATTCCGAAGTTCTATAGCGGAACGGCATTTATTCTAATTTATTTGAATATTATTTAGGTACTTTGGGCTTAGTCCTGTGAAATTGGGCTCTTGGCCTGAAACTTATTAATTGGGATGGATTTCGCTATAAATATGAGCCCCAATGCACTGAAAAGGGATTCTGACCCTTTCTGTACCTCCGAATGCAAGGCTTTGGCTCGAATTCGCTAAGGTACCCGCGAGACGTCGTTTTTCACCCCCCACCCGAGAGTTTTCGCACCAAAACTCGCAGCCAGCACCACGTGAGTTACTATTCTCGAGTTCTTGTTCGAGAATCACAATTCGCGAGTTCTTGTTCGAGAGTTACTATTCACGAGTTCTTTCTCGGAATAACTATTCGCGAGTTCTTGTTCGGGAATCACTATTTGCGAGTTCTTGTTCGGGAGTTACTATTGGCGAGTTCTTGCTCGGAATCACTATTCGCGAGTTCTTGTTCGGGAATCACTATTCGCGAGTTCTTGTTCGGGAGTTACTATTTGCGAGTTCTTGCTCGGAATCACTATTCGCGAGTTCTTGTTCGGGAGTTACTATTCACGAGTTCTTGTACTGTTCGCGAGTTCTTGCTGAAAAACACTATTCACGAGTTTTCGTACAAAAACTCGCGGCCAGCGCCCTCATTCGCGAGTTTTCGGCAGTTTCATCGTGACAGAGTGTTTTCGATCGTTTTCGAGTCGTTCTCATCTGGAGTATTATTTTCACTTCATTGTACTTGTAACCTTTGATCATTATAGTGGAAACCAAGGTAGAGCTTTGCTCTCCCGAGGACGTAAGCCCACACATTGTGGGCCCAACCTCGTATATCGCTTGTGTCCTCATAACAAAATAATTTCGAGTAATTAAAAAATTGACTGATCTAAGAATAAATACTCAAAATATTTTTAGACTAGATCAGTTTGGCGTCGTCCGTGGGGACCGAGATTTTTATCCCATTGAGAGCTTTATTGCTGAGTTTGGATTTCTATTATTATGACTACTCGGAATTCTGATGAAGATATTTTTGATGAAGAAATTGAGGTGGATCCTATTCCTCATGTTAATGATGAGTATGTTGCGTTACCGGGGGCTCGGTCGTCAGATCTCGAGAAGCCCCTTCTCAAAATGTAACTATTCGGCCCTCCCGGAGCGGGTTTTCATCCGGAAGGCCACCTAGTTTTTATCCTCAATCACGCCAATGTTTATCTAAGTGTTATGATTTTGCAAGAGTTGGCCGAGTTGCGTTCCGTAATAATGCCCGCCTTTCGCCACCTGCACTCTCTAGATCTGCGGATCAAACGGAAATAGATGAAGATTTGGAAGAGCGAAGGCGTAGTTTAATCGCTCAGTTTGAGCAAGTCGAACCTCAAAAGAGAGCCCGGAGGAACAATGTTACCCCAGAACCTGTTAATGATGTGGCGGCAGAGGAAGATATTGATCGTGTTCCGGAGCCGCGAGCGAATATTCCAGCAACCGGAGAGAAGAACGATACTCTGCAAAAGATCGGAGAGCTAATTGAGTTGAAATTCTTTGAGATAAGTGGAAAAAAGAACAGAACGATGCCCGAATGAGTCAATTGGAGACCAACTTGACTCTTGGCCAAGAAAGGAGACGAGTGTACGGGGAGCACACCCGAGATACTCATCAGACCTCGGCTTATGAGGGAGACTATGTTGAGAATGAGAGGGCTAATGAGCCCATCGGTAATCGAGAAAGGCTTTGCCATCTATGGAAATTTTGCAAAGTCCGTGGAACACTTCAAATGCCTTATCTCCTTTTTCCACGGCGATTATTAGTGCCACACTTTCTGAGTTTATTAAGATACCAAAGGATCTTCCGCAGTATCGCGGGTCAACTGACCCACATGCTCATACATCAAACTTGGAGATCCATGTGAGTTTCATGAATTTCAGTGATGCGGCCATGTGCTTCATTTTTGCCGCTTCTCTTAAGGAATCAGCCCTCCGATGGTTTAATCGTTTACCGAGGCGCTCGATTGTTTCATATCAGAACTTTAAGGATCAATTCAATTCAGCTTTCACGCCTTTCAATGTGCCCATAAAGTCTCTTACGTCTTTGACCGCGTTGCGGTATGATTCTTCAGAAAGATTGTTGGGTTTTATTACCCGTTTTGAGGCCGAGTGTAGAAAGATACCTCGTATTACTGTAAGTGAGAAGGTTGGGGTGCTCCAGCTTATTCTAGCTGGACACCCGTTATGTAATTCTTTGAATAGAGACCCCCCAGAAAGTATGGAAGATTTGGCTTTGAGATGTACACAGTACATCCGAGAAGATGAAGGTTTGCGAGATCATGGAGTGATCGAAGTACGGGCGTATGGTTCCCACAATATTGTTGCAAGTCGCAGGTTGGACAAGGTTGTCCAACATGCAAAACCTAAGTTGAGGGTTTTTCCTACGTGCAATTATGAACAGATTTCTGCCATCATTGAGCAAATGAAGGGTGGATCTCTTCGTTATCCCTCTCCCTTGCAAGAACCAACGCCAGAGACTTACGAGTCCCAAGTATTTTGTCGTTTTCATCGGAGTTTTGGACATGCAACAAATGATTGTCGAGAATTAATGTCTGAGGTGGAAAGGTTGCTAGAGTTGGGTCAGCTTGATGAACTGATCAGTACTGTGGAGGCTCTACCCGAGTCTAAGCTGGAAAAATTGATATAAGTGTCCCGGAGGGGACGACACCTAAACCCCCAAGGGCCGATGCGCCAAGGCTAAATGCAAGAAGATGTGGATATGGTGGACAGCATGGCCAACGTCATGGAGGTAGCCAGAGGGGATTGTTTAACGGTGGTAGACAGAATCAGAGAGGTGGAAGGGGAGAAAACATTTATCGTGGCCGCGGCAGGAATCAGCCGCAAAGAAATCAACAAGGGTACATATATGAAGCTTACCCACCAGCTCCCGCGAATCAGCAAGCACTACCTCCTCCTCCGGCTGACCCCAACCAAGGTCAACCTATTTTGAATGTTGAGAACTCTCAACCAATATGGGGTAATCTAGGCACCAACATTATTATTATCGCGGGGGGAAAAAGTGTCGGCGATTCGAACCGCGCCAGCAAACATTCTTACCAGGCATTACATAAGAAGAAGCGCTTTATGGAAGTGAACATGGTCCAGTTAACGAATTTGGATAAAATGACAATATCGTTTGGACGAGATGATTTATCTGGGGTTTTCTCCCCACAAGATGATGCATTGGTTGTCTCCCCTATTATTGCGAATCATCCTATTTCTCGAGTGTTAGTCGACATTGGAGCTGCTACCAACATATTGACTCTTGCGGCCTTTGAGCAGATGGCATTGAAAGGAACCACCCAACTCCAGCCCGTGCATACAAAGTTAGTTGCTTTTAATAATAGTGTTATTGCTGCTGAGGGATCTGTTGTTCTGCCGGTAACCTTGGGCGACCTTGAAATATCAAGAACTTTGATGGTGGAGTTTGTGGTGGTGGACCTCCCTATACTCCCCTATAATGCAATTCTTGGGAGAAGTTGTTTGAACCTATTTGGAGCTGTGGTATCAACCACATTTGGTGATGAAGTTTCCCACACGTTAGGCGTTGGGAAGATGAAGGGTGATCAAGAGCTGGCGCGCTCCTGTTATAATGTAATGTGCAAGAGTGGTATGGAGGGACCAAAGACAGATGCCAGTTTGCATGGTGGAATTCTCGTACGAAGGAGTTATAGATGCAAATGACGGACCGTGTCTCAGGAAGTTTAAAGAGAATGATATGAAGATAAAGCCTCTGGAAATCAAGACAGTACCTTCATTCCCCGGTAATCTGGAAGAGACAGTGACGATCGGTTCTGAGTTGTCACCAGAGGTTGAGAAGAAGGTAATTTCTTTTTTGCAAAGTAACGTAGATGTTTTTGCTTGGTGTTATCAGGATTATGTGGGGGTTGATCCCCAAGTCTGTTCTCATAGACTCAATATTAACCCATATGTGCGACCAGTTCATCAGAAGAAGAGGAAGTTTTCCCATGAGAAAGTGTAATAGCCGAGAAAAAGGTACGATGAAACAAATAGTAAGGAATTTAGTGGTAAAGTCTAGACGAGAGATAATGAGGGATACGGGAACGAAAGAACGTAAAAGGAAACGAAAAATAGAAAAGTAAAGAAAAAGATAAAAGAGGGGTCAAAAGCAAAGGAAGGAGGGGTCAAAATGTGAATTAGAAAAGTTAGGATGTCTATAAATAGGGGTGAGGAGGCACAAAAACGAGTTAATCATCATTTAGACACTCGAAAATTGCCGCGAAGAAGGAAATTATCGCGGATTTTTCCTGCAACCATTTTTATCGCTGATTTTGTGAAGAACAAATTGTCGCGGATTTTCTGTGAAGAGCAAATTGTCGCGGAAATGCTGTGAAGAGCAAATTATCGCGGAAATTGTGGCAAGTGTAATTTTATCGCGGATATTCGGATCGAAGAGTAAATTATCGCGGAAATCGTGACCAGTGTAGTATTAACGCGGATTTGGTTCCAAGAGTAAAATTATCGCGGATTTGGAGATTCAGCATAGAATTATCGTGAATTTTGAGGAAAGAAGTAAACTATCGTGGAAATACTAAGTATAAGTGTTTTCGTCGCGCCTCGATGTCGGATCGTGGGAGGAAAGGAACACGTAGGGTCTACGGTAATCACATAGTTAACAATAGGATAACGACGTCGGAATTCGAGTAACTAAAACCTATTAAGAAATGCAGGAAAGCGCGGAAACACTATATAGCAAGCAAAAGCAAACGGTAAGCGGAGTGAACACAAAATAGTAAGGGAAGGTTCAGACTTAGGGAATGAGATTGGGTTAATAAAGAAGGAAGAAAGGATACGAATGAACAAGATGAATGATAATAAGACTCGGTGTGAGGAAGGATGAACCGTCCGACCGAACCCGGCATCGTGCCTAGTACACGATTCGCCAAAGGAAGGCATGCCTGATGAAGGGAACGGTAAGTTCCAAAGAGGAAAAGATACGTACGAAGAGGGCAGAACGGATCCGGGTGGAAAAAGGGGTAGCGCCTAAGTACCCACCCGGGGAAGGGAAGCATATGGCCCGTCGAGTCATCCAACAGTTAACAGTTGGCTTGGGCAGGACATGCACCGAGCATGTTAATCTCGGCAACAGTAAAGTTAATGAATGATGGAAATGATAAGGGTAAAAGAAGAGGGAAATAAGAAAACGGTTAAGTGGAATGATTCACGTGTGCGTGTACGGTGTAACTAAGAAGTGAAAAGATAATGCGTAGTGTGTGTGAAGTTTCCTTTAATATATTGTAACCGCTTTACAGATTTTGTAGGTGACGCAGACGAGATATGATAGGGATGGGGGAAGGAGGTCGTCGGTTGTCCGGTGATAGAGTCCGGTCCCTTTGGAGAATACTCTAAATTATGCTGTCGTACTTTCATGTTTCGAACTATGTTTTAAATTTGCATTCGAATGTTTCCGTTTTAATTATCATGTTTTAACAAAACAACTAGGCCCAAATTAGGGTCGTTACACCAATGATTCGAGTGATAGTAAGGGGGTCATCGCATGTATCAATAAGCCCCTCTCGGTCGGCCATAGTGAAAGGAATATCCCCCCCGAAGGAAGGGGACCGCTCAGCTGGATCATACTTAACCAGCGCCACAGATTCGAAGCTTTCAACAGAGCCTCCGCGCACTGTTCTCTTTCGGTCCCTGACCAATTCATTGATTCTCAATCCTTCGGAGATAACATAAATATCTCCGGCTACGTCTCTGGGTGTCACCTCGTTTTTAGGAGGTTGGGCACCCGCTTCGGCTGGTGGAGGAGCGGGCTGCTCCTGTCTTCCACCCTCATTATGCGGGGCTCTGCTGCCATGGCCCCGTCATCTTCTTCTCCGACCCTGGCCACGGTTATGTCGATCGTGCTAGCCTCTATCTTGCTCTAGCGGAGGTGACCTTCGGTCCTCCGATTATTATAGTTACGGGGTTGTCCCCGATTATCTCTTCCCCGCGGCCTGTGATGATCGTCACCTTGATGGCCCCTTCGGAGAGAATCAGCTCGTTTGCCGTTTTGACCATTTCGATCGGGCCTTTCTTTATTCATTGATGCTACTGTCTCTTTCAACAGCGGGCACTTCAAGGTCGGGTGATCGCGGTTGTGATGTAGTTCGCAATACACCCGAATGTCCTCCTGCTTTGGGGGGACGTCTTTCTCAGTTACAGCCGCTACTTCTCGCGGCTGCTTCCTAGGGTAGGAAACTCTATGATCATCTGCGGGTTCAGAATTCCCGCTAGGCTTCTAGTAGCCTAATCCCAGCGCTTCATCCACCTTAATATACTTGTTGATTTTCTAAAGAAGCTTTCCTAAGGTGGATGGCGGACTCTTCACCAAACTGGCCAAAAGGCCGCAAGGTCCCAAGACCTGCTGTAGAATATCAATCTTGTCTCGGAGCTCCAGCTTGATGCTCCGAGCGGTTCTATTGACTTTTTTCATGAAGGACCGAAGACTCATTTTGGCCGGGATGTATTTCAGCTGATTTAGTTCATGTCTACTTCGGGGCAGTCCTACATTTGGAGTGAACTGCTCAGAGAAAGGTAAACTAAACCCGACATACGACTCTATGGATCGGGCCGGCAGATTATTGAACCAGGTTCAAGCATCGCCTTATAATCCTGTCGCGAAGATGCGGCACTTTAATGAATCTGAGGCCCGAACCGTTCCCATGCGTAACTCAAAGTCGACAACGTGATCAATCGGATCTTCGTCGCCGCGAGACGTCGGCAACCCCTCTGGGTTGCAATAATTTCGATCTGGGACTGCCGCCGAGGTCTCCTCGGAAAAGGGAGCATCAAATCTCCCAGAGCGGCGGATACGCCTTCAGATTGTTGGGATGACGTCTGGATCGCATGTAGATTATGCCACCAATCGTCATCCTTATTCAACCTAATGGGGGGCTCCATGGCCCTATTGAATAAACCAGGATTGCGCCCCAAATCAGGCCAGCAATCCCACAGCGCGCGCATGCTTTCCCACTCCCTGGTGAGCTCGTCAATAAGTCTTTGCATCTGCTCATGATCATTTCTAGGAGCGGGAGTTGGATCTCTAGTTGGGGGAGGAGGAGTAGATCGATATCTCGGCCTCCTCATTGTTACATCGCGCCTGATAATTTCCTCATCATCAGTGCTATGCTCATCAAGGTCGCTCTCGTACCCTCTACTTCTCGGAACAGGGCTTGAAACAGCTGGTGGCTCTGTTCCACTTCTCTCCAACGTAATTTCCAGTACCACCTTTCTGACAACAACTTCCAGATCCTGTAGAGGGAATGTTGGAGTTGGGAGATTGTTGGGAAGCACGTCACTGTCGTTCGTCGAAGTTCCAGTTGACATGCCTTTGATTATCCTATCCCTGGTAGAATCCTCAAGTAGGATTAGAGAATCGTCCCCACGGACGGCGTCAAACTGTTATGGTCTCTTTTTAGGGGGTACAACCAGTCGTCCGGTTCGTCAAGAAATGTAATAGCCGAGAAAAAGGTATGTCGAAACAAATAGTAGGGAATGTAACGGTAAAGTCTAGACGGTAGATAATGAGAGATACGGGAACGAAAGAACGTAAAATTGAACGAAGAATAGAAAAGTAAAGAAAAAGATAAAGGAGGGGTCAAAAAGTTAAGGAAGGAGGGGTCAAAGTGTGAATTAGAAAAGTTAGGATGTCTATAAATAGGAGTGAGGAGGCCCAAAAATGGGTTAATCATCATTAAGACCCGAAAATCCGAAAATTCCCGCAAAGAAGGAAAATTATCGCGAAAATCTCCAAGGCATAAAATTATCGCGAAAAAGTTGAAGGCAAGAATTGTCCCGAAAATTTTGAAGAAGGAAAATTATCGCGAAAATCTCCAAGGCACAAAATTATCGCGAAAAAGTTGAAGGCAAGAATTGTCGCGAAAATTTTGAAGAACAAAATTGTCGCGAAAATTTACGAAGGCAAAATTGTCGCGGATTTCCAGTAAGGCATAAATTATCGCGGATTTCATCCCAGTGCAATATTGTCGCGAATTTTAATCCTAGGGTATTATTATCGCGAATTTCAGGGCAGAAGTAGAATTGTCGCGAAAATACTAAGTTCGAGTGTTTTCGTTACGTCCCGAAGTCGGATCGTGGGAGGAAAAGTACACGTGAGGTCTACGGTAACCACATAGTTAACAATAAGATGATAACGTCAGAATTCGAATAATTAAGACATGTTATGAAATGCAGGGGAAGCACGGGAAGATTATAATACGCTAAAGCAAACGGTAAGCGGAGTGAACACAATATAGTAAGGGAAGGTTCAGACTTAAGGAACGGGATTGGGTTAATAAAGAAGGAAGAAATGATACGAATGAACGAGATAAATGATAATAAGACTCGGGGTGAGGAAGGATGGACCGTCCGACCGAACCCGGCATCGTGCCTAGTACACGATTCGCCAAAGGAAGGGCATGCCTGATGAAGGGAACGATAAGTTCCAAAGAGGAAAAGATACGTACGAAGAGGGCGGAACGGATCCGGGTGGAAAAAGGGGTAGCGCCTAAGTACCCACCCGGGGAAGGGATGCATATGGCCCGTCGAGTCATCCAACAGCTAACGGTTGGCTTGGGCGGGACATGCACCGAGCATGTTAATCTCGGCAACAGAAAAGTTAATGAATGATGGAAATGATAAGGGTAAAAGAAGAGGGAAATAAGAAAACGGTTAAGTGAAATGGTTCATGTGTGTGTGTATGATGTAACTAAGAAGTAAGAAAGATAATGTGTAGTGTGTGCGAAGTATCCTTTAATAGATTGTGACCGCTTTACAGATTTTGTAGGTGACACAGGTGAGATATGATAGGGACGGGGAAGGAGGTCGTCGGTTGTCCGGTGATAGAGTCCGGTCCTTCGGACTCTAAATGAAGCCTAACATCACGAAAACATGGTTTATATACAAAAAAAGTAAGTTCGAAAACGGAATGATCGTGAAAGTCATAACAACACGACTTCATGTAATTGCATTTAAACTATTGTCTAATCACATAAATCATGGTCTAACCAAGATATTCTTGGTTTTAACAACATGTATTCATGTTTTAACAACATCAATTCTAGTTTAGTTGAAATCAAAATCATGAGACCTAAAACATGTGGAACCTTGTGAAAAATGAGCCGAATGATATTTATGCAAATCGCATTGTAAATTTGGTAAAACCAAGTGTAATCTATCTAAATATAGCCTAATATCACAAAAAACATGTTGTATATAAAAAAAAGTAAGTTCGAAAACAGAATAATTGTGCAAGTCATAACAACACGACTTCATGTTATAGTATTTAAACTATAGTTTAATCGCATAAATCATGGTATAACAAAGTTATTCATGGTTCTAACAACATGTATTCGTGTTTTAAAAACATCAATTCAAGTTTAATTGAATTCAAATTCATCGCACCTACACCATGTGGAACTATGTGAAAATGAGCACAATGATATTCATGCAAATCATATTGTAAATTTGGTAAAACAAAGTGTAATCTAACTAAATGGAGCCAAATATCATGAATACTTGTTCTATATACAAGAAAAGTATGTTCTAAAACGGATTGATCGTGCAACTCATAAGAACACGACTTAATGACATAGCATTTATACTATAGTTTAATCACATAAAACATGGTATAACCAAGTTATTCTAGGTTCTAACAACATGTATTCATGTTTGAAAAACGTCAATTCAAGTTTATTTGAAATCAAAATCATCGCAGCTAGACCATGTGGAACTATGTGAAAAATGGGCACAATGATATTCATGCAAATCACATTGTAAACTTGGTAAAACCAAGTGTAATCTAACTAAATGAAGCCAAACATCACGAAAACATGTTGTATATACAAAAAAAGTAAGTTCGAAAACGGAATGATCGTGCAAGTCATAACAACACGACTTCATGTAAATGCATTTAAACTATTGTTTAATCACATAAATCATGGTATAACCAAGATATTCTTGGTTCTAACAACATGTATACATGTTTTAACATCATCAATTCTAGTTTAGTTGAAATCCGTATCATGAGACCTAAAACATGTGGAACTATGTGAAAAATGAGCCGAATGATGTTTATTCAAATCGCATTGTAAATTTGGTAAAACCAAGTGTAATATATCTAAATATAGCTTAACATCACGAAAACATGTTGTATATACAAAAAAAGTAAGTTTGAAAACGGAATGATCGTGCAAGTCATAACAACACGACTTCATGTAATTGCATTTAAACTATTGTTTAATCACATAAATCTTGGTATAACCAAGATATTCTTGGTTCTAACAACATGTATTCATGTTTTAACAACATCAATTCTAGTNGGGTATTTTCGTAATTTGGACACCCCCGGGTCCGATCGGTACGATCACTATGGTATTTTCGGTATTTTGAGGTGATTTGTGGTTGAAATGGCTATGGATGTATTTTCGTAATTTGGACGCACCGGGTCCGATGCGTACGCTCACTACGGTATTTTCTGTAATGTGAGGTATTCTTACTTGCTTTGGGCATCCGGAGGACGCATGGAAAGTTTCCGGAGGAGTCACGAGTATTATTGCATAATTCCGAGTTGGAGTGTCGTTAGGGGTATTTTCGTAATTTGATGTCTAAAAGATGTTATGGCAAATATTATGTGAGAGTTTGGATATCTGATGAGTATTGTTGAGATAGATCTCTGCTGAGTGTATTTTGGCTTATTTCCGCAAGTTATGAGCCGATCAAGAGGCATTGCGAGTAATCGGGGACATTACGATAGATATCCGGTTGAAACCGGGTGTTTTTGTACAAATTGGGTCAAATCGGGCCAGACTGGATAAGATTGAGATTTTAACACATAAGTGAGTTACTCGCTTGAATTCTCTATAAATACAAGTCCATAATCACTTGAAAAGGTTTCGGGATGGAAGATGAATTGAGAAAAAACTCGGAGTTGGAATTCCTGAAATTATCCAAGTCCAAAAATGTGCGATGAACAATAATTCCAGGTGAATAGTAAATCCGCGATAAAACAGTAACTTCGGCGATGAATAGTGAAATCGCGATGAATAGTGAATCCGCGATAAAACAGTAACTCCGGGTGTGAATAGTGAAATCCGCGATAAAACAGCACTCCGGCGGTGAATAGTGAAATCCGGCGTGAATAGTAAATTCGCGATAAAACAGTAAATCCGGCGTGAATAGTAAATTCGCGATACAACCGTGCTCCGGATGAATAGTGAAATCCGCGATGAATAGTAAATCCGCGTTGAAACATTAACTCCGACTGTGAATAGTGAAATCGCGATGAATAGTAAATTCGCGATAAAACAGTAAATCCACGTGAATAGTAAATTCGCGATAAAACAGTGCTCCGGGATGAATAGTGAAATCCGTGATGAACAGTACTCCGGGATGAATAGTGAAATCCGCGATAAACAGTAACTCCGGTAGTGAATAGTAATTCTGTGAACAAAATAGTATTTCTGGGATGAATAGTGAAATCCGCGATGAATAGTACCTCCGGCGATAAATAGCAACTTCGGTGATGAATAGTAACTCCGGTTGATGTTGTGGGTCCAACCTCGTAATTCTTTGTGTCTTAACAACATAAAAAAAAAAATAATTGAATTGACTGATCAAAAATACCAAAAATATTTTAAGACTAGATCACATTCATTAATCAGCTTGTCTAAACGTCTCGACATTTAATTAATTAGGTTAACTTGTCCGTGCATTATATTTTTTGTAAATCTGGTCAGCTTGTCTAAATATCTATTAATTAGGTGAGCTTATATGTCTCAGCATCTAATCAATTGTTTAGCTTGTCGGAGCATCATATTTTTCAATATTTTAATTTTTTATGATATCCTAAACCTTTTCTTGTCTTCAAGAATCTTCATTCTTAGGGGATGTGATGTAGTGTTGTCTTTTAGGTATTTTTCTATTTTGAAACTCCTATTCCTAACTTCTCCATTAGACCTCCTTTTTCAAACTAGTCATCATTTCTCTTATGATATACCCAATTTTTCTAGATGATTTGTGCTTTCCCTCTCCAATCTCTGCAGAAAAACTTGAACACCTATGGTTGGACATAATTCTTCTAAATAGTTGAAGTCTTAAGCCAAATCTAGATATGAGTTTTCCATGACAACCACTGCTTTGAACTATAGTGTGTTTTGGAAATATCTACATTTAGAAATTCAATCGTCGTCTTTCGATGGTTATTGAAACCGAAGAAATGGGTTATGAAACTACCCACATTCCATGGTTTTTTTTCAACTTCCACAAAAACCCAAGGGAAAACAATAACAAAAAATGGTTCTGCTGCATAAACTAAAAGCTCTTGTTGATATTATGTCCAAAGAAATAGAAAATGGAAAGAGATTAAACATTTTCGAAATTACCACATCCTATTGATAAATCCACAACTGTTACCATGAAAGGAGTTTGTAGCTTCCGATCTAGAAGTCTGACTTAGATCAGTTGGAAAATGTTGAAACAAAAACAACACTGAAAAATGTTAAAAGAAAATAACTTATATTCGTTCGGTGGTTGTCTACGAGACCACACCTTTGATAACTTAATATGAAGAGAAACTGTAGAAAGGAGTATGGGAGAATGTTTTGAGAAATGAATTCAAATTGCAAAAGCTAATTTTTCATTCAACATGTGACATATTTAAAGACATACATTTGGGTTAGACCCATAACATATCAAAAGCTCAATACAAGATTCCCGAAGGCCAACATCAAATGTAATATTCCCCCTTGATGTCACAATTGGAAAATTGTTTGCTTTTCTTTCAGTTGTTTTGGTATCATCCAATAAATTTGAGTTTTGTTTCCTTCAACTTACATATTTTAAGATTTAACAGATTTCTGGTTGTTTTGGGTGTATGAAATGTTTCATATATTTATGTGTATTTGAATTTACGTTTATTTTATGGTTTTGGGAAATCAAGATTATTTTATGGTTCATTTGAATTCAGAGGTTAAGATTTATCGGATTTAGTGTTGTTTCGGGTGTTTGAAATGTTTAGCATTTTTTGGTGCTTTTGAATGTAAGTTTATTTTATGGTATCCGGAATCAAGGTTATTTTATGGTTCATGTGCATTTAAGGGTTAGGATTTACCGGATTTCAGGTTGTTTAGGGTTTTCGGATTTCTTATTGTTTCAGATTTTGGTTGTTTCGGGTGCATTTAAAGGTTTCTAATTATCTTTTTAGGTTTAGAGGCAATGTCAAACCCCATCATACCACCGATTGAGAGGAGTTAATATGACCTGTTCATAACTCAGATAGTGAGAAGTACATCACGTGCACATGAGTTGATTGTACGTCGTGATGCTTTGGATTTAATGTCACGAGATAGTGTAAGACATTAATTGATGTTATCTTCTACTACGGTATATTCTTATGCATGTGTTTGAATCAGTTTAAATGGGTACCGTACAAACCCGGAGATGAGGCTATGGTGGATGATAGTTGTCGAGCTATTTGGACATACACAGGCCCGATAGTTTGTTTTGGTGTTGTCGATCCTCACAATATCGAGAGAGTCACAAAACAATTTCACCTGCATGTTTGCATTCCACGTAACCCAGAGGGTCGATATCATGGAACACATTCACAATGTCGTGAGACGGGACATGATTGGGTAGAGATTAATTCAGTTAGTGTTGGTCAATGGAGTAGGCGACTTGAATCTCTATACCATCACACCCTTCCCTAGGTATATGAGAATGAGTACTACACATGGTACTCTCGAATAGCGATTATGTACCTTGATACCGCACGCAAAAATAATGTTACAGGTTGTTTGGGAGGAGTAGCACAACCGTTGGCTTTCGCGGTAAGTATTCAAATAATCATTATGTCATAATCATATAGATATTTAAAATTGTGTCTATTGAAATATATTCAGGCATCTGAGTTTCAACGTTCGACTGAGACATGCACTGACGAAGAGTTGTCTTCGTAGATGACTCAAAATTCATAACGAGTATACGGGCATTTGGAGAGTGGGACTTTCTACCCTACTATACCTCCACATGATTCTTTTTGTCAGCCAGACCCAACTTTGAGTCACCCTACTCCATTAGGTCCTTTCCAGGTGCCCCAATATCCCACATATTTTACAAGACCGTAGCTCGCTACGCATTAAACTTGGATACTTGCACCGTCTTTTTCACCGTACCAGAGTTGAACACCACAGTCTAATCCGAATCTGCCTCAGCCTTACCCATTCCATAATTTCTCTTCTAGTGGAGTACCTAACATGCAGGTTCCCCCGATGATGCTCTGACCCATGTTCGTGAGGTTGTCCAATTCATATACATGCATGGAAGTCATACCGGTGGTATAACACCCGGTATACCGATCATATATGTAAATATCTATTGTGACTGGTACGCTGGTATTCTGATATATCACCGGTATACCAACGGTACATCAAAAAAATCACCGGTATACAGACCGGTATGACTTCTTGTATACATGTCTATCTCCGGTTGGCTGGTTATTTGACACGACTAGGTCGAGCGAGACACAACCTGTGACTGTTGATGTGACATGTTTGGGTGACGCAGAACCGGAAGAGGTGTTATGTGACAGAAGAAAGCGAGGTCCGAGACTGAGGACTTGTGGTACGGGTGGCCATTTAGAGTCCCCTCGTCGTTGATTGTGTGATCTTGTTAGATTATGTTTGGAACCTTTAATTTTGTATAACAACGTTTAATTAAAAGCATTCGAAAAATGTTTCTCTTATAACAATATTTAATTAAAACATTCGATAAAACATTAAAATGAAGTACAAAAACTACACATCCATCTCCCCTCGTATTCTCGTGGATAGATCAATATTCACCCATCCATGAGCTGGCGAGTCTCCTTCAGGTCCCATATCATTCACGAAAGTTTGAGAGTACTGTGTGCGAAGATGTTCTAGCTTAAACTCTCTCCTATTAGAGTGTTTTCCGGTATATTGTACCTATTGGCGAAAAACAATGCATGAGAACACGGCAAACGGTGATTCAACCATGACCTGCATGTACAAGTCTGGTTCGCAACATTCACTATTTGCCTATATTTTTTTTCCTTTTTTTAGCAGTAGATATAAATAACTCTCCGCATTATCTGTCTTCATCTCAATATCATTCTCTATGAGTACGCCAATTTTCCTTTTGCTCATTGTATCAGGTGATCTTTGATGTTGTAAACATCTACATGATTAAGGAGTATAATATGAAACTAGAATTCACTTACTTTAAATATGATTTTTTTACTATTAAAAACTCACATCCAAGTTGCTTGTACTACTAGCGATGTCTTTGAGCCTACTTATGAAGCTCTTTTGTGTATGGTAGAACGTAGTCTCTACAATGCTACAAATCGTATATCTTCGGCGCACCTTTAATACGTTGTTGAATGACTCGACTTGGTTTGTGGTCATGGTACCGTGTCGGCTACCATCATCAAAGGCAAGTGCCCATTTATGTCGATTCTCAATTATAATGGCTTTTGTCAACCATTCATACGGACGACTACTCCGCCTTTGTATTTGACTCATCTACTTCTCATACTTCCACATTATGGTGTCACACTGGCACGGTAGGCTAGATATCGAATATCTTCATTCTTGACAACCTGGTTCAAATTAGACACTATATGGCGCAAATACCACCGATGTTGTAAATGTCCGGTATGAAATGCATCCATATTAGACACTGTCAATGTAATTCTAGAATGCTTATCTGTAATGATGTAACATCGGACACCATGTAAAATACGAGAATCCAAAATATGAAAAAACCAATTGTATGAATCTTCATTTTCCCCTTCGACTAAGCATATGAATAGGTAATATGTGACCACCTATATCATTCGAAACCGCTATTAACAACTTGTGATCGCATCTACAATAATAATTTTAAAAAAATTTCCGAAATCAATCGAACCATAAATATAAAACATACCTCGCATTAAAATAAGTAACATTTACTTAAATCACCGGATTACAATAACTACGCACCTCAATGGATGGTCTGAAAAACCAAAAAACAGTTTTGATGATCTTATGATGCAATCCTAGATTTGTGTCAACAATTGTTCCCGAATTTTGCAATTGAAGCTGAGTCATGTATTTAGGCAGTTTTTTCATTGAATTCTCTCATGATCCGTGAATTAACTCGAATGCCCTTTGGACACTGTGTCAAACCTTGTCATTAGGCACTTGAAAACTATACATCGTATACATATATGTCCTCGTAACTTTGATAGATTCATCTAATGAAAAGGTAAAAAAAATTGTTAGACATTAAAATAATTATCCAAATAAGCAATTTTTTAAAAAAACTACTTATTCATACCAACATTCTCTCAAATGTATGGAATGATCTTTCTTCCAATAAAACTACAAGACATTTTTTATAGTATTCTCCAAGTCTACCAGAATGACAATTATGAGGGCGGTATGTGTTCCCAATTTACCAAACCTGATCGATTTCTCCTTTACGCCCTCTTAAATTAAACTTACAACCGGATACCTCATCAAAATAGCACTTCAAAACTAAGAGTTCGGTGTGCTCGCATCTACAAGGAACTGAAATTGTGAAAAATATTTCAGTGTTGCACACAATAGTACATTTCGTCTTTGTCTTTGAATCCCATTCGAACAGCCGATTCCAATTTTCGAACATTGTACTTCAAGTAATCACGTTTACGAATACCAATCGCAAACTCATCGGCCATCATCGTACTACCTTGTGGAAAAATAGTAGCTAGTACCTCTATGGGAAAATCAGATACACGTTTGGCGAGTGGTGTCGCAAAAACAACACGACGAATTTGTGTTTTAACATCGTCGTTATTCAAAGGTTCATCTGGTTCATCGGCATGAAAATTAGGCTCAGGCTCTAAGTCCCCATCATATGATGCATCAGAATCCGATATTTCGCCATCGAACCCGATGAATTCCTCATTCTCCATACCTTAAATCAATAATTTTAAAAATATCAAAACATCTAAACCATATTAAGAAAATAATACGTCAATATAGAATGCAAATAACATATTAAATATACAACCAACAAATTTATCCATACGAGATACCATATTATAAATTAAAGTAAATACACAAATATATTAAAAAAATATAAATGTAAAAAAAGTTACCGATAATCGACACTCAAACTCCAACGTCTACAAAATTTGAATTTTGCTGTGTCCGGTGAGGGGATAGGGGTTTTTATAGAGGAGCGATGGCAGTGTGTAATTGGGAACTACACTCGTAGTTTCCACCTGCATTTCGTAACTCAAGCACGCTGATGTGGCATGAAGTGAAGCGTGATCGTAATTGTGAATAACTTTTGCAGTTGTGAATGACATAATGCTATAAAATTCGACTCCAGCCTAAAATCTGGGTGGAAAACTCGGTTTCCCGGCATATTTAACACATACAGTTGGGCTTATAGCCCATTTCATGAACCGATTAACTCAATAAGTAGCAACAATGTCAACGGTGAACAATTATTTGAAAAAACTATGACTCCCATAACAAAAGTGAAAAGACTTGTGATTTCCCTTTATTGAATATCACCGGTAATTCAAAAGGTGTTCTTCTTAACTTTGAAGATATGAGAGGTACGATATGGAGATTTCGGTATTCATACTGGAACAATAGCCAAAGTTAAATTTTGAAGAGAGTTGGAGCCGGTTTGTTAAAGATAAAGACTTACGCTCCGGAGACATCATTAGTTTTCAGGGATTATTGTTAAAGCTGAAAAAAAGCTTTATATTGACTGGAAACCCAGAAATAATCTTCCAAATCCAGTCGCCGCCGCCAGGATTCATCCGATTCAAGTAGTTAGACATATTAGGTTAATATCTTCGAGGTCAAATTATCTCCAATACATTGCCTGTAACGACCATAATTTGAGTCTAGATGAATTGGTAGAATCATACTAAATAAAACATAAAGTTCAAAACGTAGATTTAAAACATAGTTCAGAATGCATCCGAGTTTAAAGACATAATCTAAAAAGCGTTCCAAAAGACCGGACTCTAGCACCAGAGAACCGACGACCTCCTTCCCATGCCCTCCTCATACCTCGCTCTCGTCACCTACAAAATCTGTACAGCGGTCACAATCTATTAAATGAAACTTCACACATTCTACTTACCATTTCATTTCTTAAAGACAAAACTTAAACACATATAGGTTTTCCGCGATGACCTTGGGATTTAGGTTTTTACGCGATGAATTCTCTTGCCAAATTTCCACGGTGAATTTCCTTGCTAAAAATGCACGATGAATTTGGGTGCTGAAAATCCTCGATGAATTCTGGTTTTAGAGTTTTCAGTGACTTTTCCGTACCAAGGTGACAAATGACTTGATTTTGGATCATACCACCACTATTATAGACATTTTAACTCCCCTAAATTACATTTTGACCCCCCCTTCCTTTAATTTTGACCTATCCTTTATCTTTTGTATAACTTTTCTTGCTTTTCGTTTCTTTATTCTTCTTTCATTCCCGTATACCTCGTTATTCATTATCTAGACATTGCCGCTATATTTTTCTTATTGTTCTAACATACTTTTTCCGCGCTATTACATCCTTCCCCCCGTTAAATTGAGTTTGTTCCCGAAACTCACGCGTACCAATCTTCCATTAACTCTGGTGCTCTTCGTCTAATTTCTCGTTCCGTTTCCCATGTGGCTTCCCTTTCTCTTTGATTGGACCATTGTACTTTTACCATGCGGATTAGTTTGTTCCTCAGCTTTCTTTCTTCTCTTCCTAGGATTTTCACTGCTACTTCCTCGTATGTCAATTCCGGGGTTATCTCATGGGTTCCCCCCCCCCACATTCTTGGATTCCTTCAGTCAAACGCTTCCTTAGTTGGGATACGTGGAACACGTTGTGTATCATCCTCATCTTTTCTGGGAGCTTCAACTGGTATGCTAGGTTTCCGATCTTCCGTTCCACCTCATATGGTCCGATGTACCGGGGACTTAGCTTCCCCGTCCTTGTGGTCCTTAGTACTCCCTTCATCGGTGATATCTTTAGATAGACACGATTCTCCACTTCCAGCTCCAGGGGTCTCCTTTTCGCGTCTGCCCAAATTTTGTACCGGTCTTGTGCCGTCTTCATATTCTTTCGTATTACGGCTACCTTCTCAAAGGTGATTTCCACTAGTTCTGTGCCCGTGGCTTTTCTATTATCTATGTAAGGACCCCTCGGGGGTGCGAGAGGTCACCTTAGGCAAATCTCTACATCGGCTATAGATGGGGAACGATTGTATGTTAAGTATAATGATTCGTCTTCCATTGCACGATGTATTTTCCCTAGCAAAATGGCAAGAATAGCGTTAGAACTGGAAAATTAAGCGTGCACACCCTAGAGTAATTCAGGGATGGGTGACCCACTTGGAAGTGTGGGGACTAAGGAAAAAGTAAAGTCTTGAGAACTAGATGGGTGTTATTAGGGTCAACCCAGTCCAAAGCGGACAATATCGTGCAATCGGAAAAGTGGGTCGTTACACTGCCACTCTCAATCAAGGGACTCTGCCGACTGGATCGGGGGGTCTGTGTTTTAAGAAGGCAACCGCATTCTGTGAACGCGTTTGCTATAGTAGCATTATTTGATCGAAAAAACCAATATATGCATATCAATTTTAATATGTTTGGAAGAGTCATGTTCGAATAATGTGTCTTTTCAACTTATACATAACCCAAATTTGCACATTGTAAGAAAGCAAGTAAGTATATCACTGACTTTTCTCGTTATAAGGGGGAGATGATTAGAAAACGAAGCTCTCTCATCGATCCTATGTTCATTTAGAAATATTATTTTATAGCATATAATATATGGATGAACAAAAGAAAAAATGCATCTTTCTATCATAAAACCTCTTGCATGTTAGTCTATATCTATTATCTAATTATAAATCTTTGAATATTATTATTATCCTATAGTGATGAGAACTTTAGGACCAGACACCCTGTAACGGATGAGGCCCAATAACGATTGGGCCGATCCAAATGGTGGAAGCGAATTTGTGCAGCCCATTTATACACTTAACGAAAAGCGGCCCGATGTTCCACGAGAGGACCGAAGATAACCTTGGTGAAATAAGGCGTTTTATGGTAACTGGCTCCGTGGTTTGGTCCAAACAGTTACAAACCCGCGCTTTCCACGCTTCGGGCCTTCACACGTTTACCACGCCTCGGGCCCGTTCACGCAGACCACGCCTCGTTTTACATCGCGCGACAACAACCTCTAACAAACTTGTCAGAGGCGGTTACAGAGCTTGATTTACACACGCCACTATCTCTATAAATACAGAGTGCTACGACGGAAATAGCAGGACCTTTTGGACGCGTAAGAACAGGCCGTTACCCTGCCGGAGTTCTTACTGCTTTCTTATTCCTTGTCATTTTCATTAAGCCTCTGTTGTATTTTATATGAATCGTTTGATTAGTGAACAGGCTAGGAGCGTAATTCGCTCTTAGTCAAGTGGTTTTCTCCCCAATTCTTGGGGTTTCCACGATAAATCGCCGTGTCTCTTTATTGTTTCTAGTTTTAATCGTATTCCCCATAAAAAACAAATCAAAACCGAGTTCGTTGGATGACGAATCGGGTGACTGTTGGTACCCCTAAAAAGGGACCATAACAGTTTGGCGCCGTCCATGGGGACGATTCTCTAATCCCATTTGAGTTTTCTACCAGGGATAGGACAATCAAAGGCATTGCGACTGGAACTTCGACAAATGACAGTGACGTGCTTCCCGACAGTCTCCCAGCACCAACATTCACTTTGTAGGATCTGGAAGCTGTCGTCAGGAAGGTGGTACTATAGATTACGTCGGAGAGAAGTGGAACAGAACCACCGGCTGTTTCGAGCCCTGTTCCCAAAAGCAGAGGATACGAGAGTGATCCTGATGAGCGCAGCACTGATGATGAAGAAATCATCAGGCGTGGTGTAACAACGAGGAGGCCCAGATATCGGTCTACTCCTCCCCCCCGGCCAGGGCTCTAACTCCCGCTCTTGGAAATGATCAGGAGCAGATGCATCGATGAATTGACGAGCTCACCAGGGAGTTGGAGAGCATGCGTGCGTTGAAGGATTGCGAACCTGATCTGGGACGCAATCCTGGTTTATTCAACAGGGACATGGAGGCTCCAATTAGGCAAAATAAGGATGATGACTGGTGGCATAATCTGCATGCGGTCCAGACATCGTCCCAACAGTCTAAAGGCGTATCAGCCGCCTTGGGAGATTTGATGCTCATCTTTTCTAAAGAGATCTGGGCAGCAGTCCCAGATCGGCATTATCGCACCGCCAAGGGGTTGCCGACATTTCGTGGTGACGGTGATCCGATCGATCACGTTGTCGATTTCGAATTACGCATGGGAACGGTTCGGGCCTCAGATTCACTAAAGTGCCGCATCTTCGCGGCAGAATTACAAGGCGACGCCCGAACGTGGTTCAAAAATTTGCCGGCCCGATCCACACAGTCGTATAGCGGATTTATTCTGGCTTTCTCAGAGCAATTTGCTCCAAATGTAGGACCGCCCCGAAGCAGGCAGGAACTATATTCGTTAAAATATATCCCGGCAAAAATGAGTTTTCGATCCTTCATGGAGAAATTCAATAGGACCGGCAAAAATGGAGAAATATAAAGCTTGAGTTCCGGGATAAGATTGATATTCTACAGCAGGTCTTGGGACCGTGCGGCCTTTTGGCCAGTTTGGTAAAGAACACACCATCCACATTGGGAAAACTTCTTCAGAAAATCAACAAATATATTAAGGTGGATGAAGCGCTGGGGCTAGGCTATCGGAAACATAGCGAGAATTCTGAGCCCGCAGGTGATCATAGGGTTTCCTACCCTAAGAAGCAGTCGCGAGAAGTAGCTGCTGTAGGCGAGAAAGATGTCCCACCGAAGCAGGAGGACAATCGGGTGTATTGCGAGCTGCATCATAATCGCGATCACTCGACCCTGAAGTGCCGCTGTTGAAAGAGACGGTAGCGGCAATGAATAAAGAAAAGCCCGACTGGAATGGTCAGAAAGGCAAGCGAGCAGAATCCCCCCGAAAAGGCCACCAAGGTGACGATCGTCACAGGCCGCGGGGAAGGGATAATCGGGGACAACCCCGAAATTATAATGATCGGACGGAGGACCGACAGTCTCCTCCGCCAAAATAAGAAAGAGGCCAACACGGATGAGAGAACCATGGTCAGGGCCGAAGAAGAAGATGGCGGGGCCGTGGCGGCAGAGCCCCGCAGAACGTGGGTGGAAGACAGGAGCAGGCCGCTCCTCCACCTGCGGAAACTGGTGCCCAACCTCCTCAAAATGAGGCGCCACTCAGAGAAGTAGTTGGAGATATTAATGTTATCTCCGGTGGTCTGAGAATAAATGAATCGGTCCGGGACCGAAAAAGAACTACGCGCAGAGACTCCGCTGAGAGCTCCGAATCTGTGGCGCTGGTTAAATATGATCCAGCGGAACGGTCCCCTCCCTTCGGGGAGGATATCACTTTCACCATGCCCGATCGGGAAGGGATCATCGATCCATGCGATGATCTCCTTACCATCACTAGAGTCATCGGGAATCGTCGTGTCCACAGGATACTAGTGGACACCGGGGCTTCATGCAATCTAATGAAGCGCGAGGTCGCCGAAATGTTGGGAGCTGCTGCTCATGACCTCCCGATCGCTAATATAACTCTTTGGTCGTTCGACTAGAGGAGCGTCATTCCATGCAGGAAGATTTTATTCCTAGTCACCCTCAGAGAACAATCCAAGGACCGATCAGAGGATCTGAAATTCATTGTCGTTGAAGTCGACTTGGCTTACAACGCCATTATCGGACGGACCGGCCTTAGTAAGTTCGAGGTGGTCCCATCTACCTATCATATGATTCTAAAATTCCCCTCCATTCATGGAGTTATTTCTGTCAAGGGGGATCAGAAAGTAGCTAGGCAATGCTACATGAGCTCGTGCCGAACATTGGCACCTATCAAAAGGGCTCGGGTCGATCTGCTGGAAGAACCGCCGCACCCGAGGCAAGCAATGGAACCCGTAGGGTTCAAGTTGATTAACCTGGTTGAGTATGACTCAACCAAAACAACTCGCATCGGGGCACATTTAGCCCCTGCTTTTGAAAAAGAACTGATCCACTTGCTGAGAAGCCACGTGGATATATTCACATGGAACTCGGACGATGTTCCGGGGATTGACCATCCGATAGTGAACATCGGATCAACACCGAGCCTGGAACGAAGCCTGTTAGGTAGAAAAGGAGANCCATGAATCACCGTTCTCATTGGTGTATGGGACCAAAGCTGTTAGCCCGGTGGAGGTTGCCATCCGATCACCTCGGATATCTCAATATGATGAGCGTATGAATGGTGAAAGGAGATTATTGGACCTCGAGATGATCGAAGAGAAGAGAGATGCAATTTATGCGCAGATGCGTGCTTATCAGCGAACTATGAAACGGGCCCATAACAAACGAGTCCTCCCAAGAGAATTCTTTGAAGGCGATCTTGTCCTCAGAAGCATTAAAGTGCATAGGAACGTTGGAAAGCTAGACAGAAGCTGGGAAGGACCCTATCGAATATCAAAGAAATTGGAATCAGATGCGTATAAACTTGAGACATTGGATGGTATAGAGGTCCCCCGAACTTGGAATGTCATGAACTTAAGGCGATATTTCTTGTGAACTTTCGATTAACCTGTTTGACTTAATAAACGTACATTCCTTTAAGCGTAAGCCGATAACAAGTAATTACAAAACAAATTATTTCTAATTGAGTGATGGACCGATCTTGAAGTTGGGTGACTTAGGACGAATCTGGACTGGTGACCGAAGCTTCTTATCCGCAAAGCTCCCAAGTTGTAGTGACCGCTCTGACGAGTCAGATGCTCCTGCACTTGCCTAGTCCCCTGGATAAGTTGCGATTCTCTCAGAACTCATTACGAACTAAAACACCCCCTTCAACGGCATTCGTTCTTGAGAAATGACCCTTGTACTTGCGAAATCTGCCGCGAAAAGAGGAATGTTAAGGGTCAACATATCGAAACACGAATTCGGTCCTAGTATGGGACGTGTTATGAGCAAGGCTTAGCCAATATAACCTACGGGACTTCAGTAGAACCAAGGTTCGGCCAAAGCTTATAGTAACTCATATTGAACCTAGACCACGCCTCTTCAATCAAGTATTGATTCGAAGGACGGAATAAGAGTGATCCGCATACAATGTAAAACGACCAATCCAATCAGAATTGACATGAGTAAGCCAAACATAATATCTGGGACCGATGGGTTAAGATCCTATAAGCATCCCCGATCTTATACTTGGTAGTTAAAACATTCTCGTTAATTTGAAACATATTAATTCACTTAAAAGTTAGTTATATAACACTTTGTTCTTACAATTAAAGAGGCAAAAGTTGAGATGAAAGAGTTGTATATTGAAAACAAAGAGCAAAGCAGGTACAAAATACAATTGAAATTTTAATTGTCCTGCCCATCTTCCTTGTCTTCAATTCCATGTTCTTGCGGTTCAGTCCGGGCCGCGAGCTGCTTCAATTCTTCCTCCTGGTCGACCACCTTTTGGTTGACCGCTCTCTCCATCTCGTCAAAGAGATAGAAGAAAGGGTCTTCTTCCAGAACAGGTTCTTCCAAAGTTGGAATAACCTGAAACTTGCCATCTCTTTCAAGTGGCTCGACAGCTTTCCATCGCTCGTCCGAAGGGGAAAGCCCGAACTGCTGTATAACTTGCTCTCGCATGTTATCCAAGTATTTAGCAGTGTATACCCTATGTATGTTATCCGCTAAAGTGAATAACAGAGGGGACCGAGCGAAGCCCAGGACTGCTTCCCGGACCGAGCCTTCGGTCGAAGTGCGGGCCCTTGTCAACTCCTCTTCCAAGTTCGCCTTCTCTTCTTGGGCCCGAAGTAGAAGTTCATTCAGCTTATTTCTCTTCTCCTGGGCCCGACCTTGGACTTCGTTGACCTCTTCCTCCTTGGCCCGCAGCTTGGCTTCCTCATCAGAAATTCGCCCCTGAGCTGTTTGTCCTATCTTCTCCAGCTCAGAGACTTTATCTGCTAAGAGCGAGACCTCCGTCCCAGTTCTTAGCAGCTCACTATCCAGTCGGTCCCGGTCCTCCCGTACCGTGACCAACTCACCATGTTTGATTTCAACTTGCCTTTTCGCAAGGTCAAGTTGATCGTGGACTTTTTGGGACACAACACTACCACCCTGGTTCTTCTCCACGGTGATGGTAGTGGTGAAGGCCTTGCTCAGCATCTGCATAAGATAGCAAGGTCAAAAAAAGTGAAGCTTTGGACCTTTATATAAAAGAAAATTACATTGGTGGTGAGGTCGAGGAAACCCTCCATGATCTCTTTCCTAGACATGTCCGCTTGGATGTTGTCTGGGTTTTGCTCTCCATAAAAGCGGAAGTCCTTCAGGAAAGCACTTCTCCAGGAGGTTAGTTTCCTCCCCTTACTGAACTTGTCTCGCTGGCCCAAGGCAACTCCCCAGTCGGAGTTAGTCTTAGGGCCCGATGCATGCTCCTTCAAAACGATCCCCTTAGTAGGGACCGAAGCGCTCTCCCCTTACTTCAGCCTTTTGGGATCCTTCGGGGCTTGTGCTTCGATCGCCCTCTTCCCTTTTCCCAAGGGGATAGGCGGCAGGGAGACGTTCGCCTTAAGGTGAGGACCGGGGAGAACCTTCTCCACGGGAACGGCTCCCTGCAGCAATAAAGCAACAGTATTAGCATTAATAAAGGAGTTGTTTCCGATCTGATAGAGGCTGGATAAGCTCAAAGAGCGAATCCGAGCCGTTATCACCTCCTCTACCACCCCAAATACCCGAAACGCAGGCCCTTCCTCAGTCGAAGGTTGCCCTGTGCAGCGCAAGGTCAATGTGTCCGCGCTGGTAGTTTGGATCGGGGGGTTCCCGGACCCCGATGGGACCAGCGTACCCCCGTTGCTGATTCACTCCCATCAGCACTCCCCGATGCTTCGCGTTGTCCTTCAGAAGGACGGACCGAAGCAGCAGCCATACGTTTGAAACGTGAGCTAGGCATCGTCTCAGTTGAGTCTGCAAAACAAATACATAAGGATCAGGACAGGATAAAATAAAAACATTACTTCATACCCGATCCTTCTGATTGATCTGAACTAGAGAACATCCCCTTCGGGGCTGGGGCTCCGGTCCTACCCGCGACACCTATTTATATTAGTCTTCTCTCCCGAAGCAACTCCGTTCGCTTAAGGCGTGCTTCAGGAGGGGGGAACATCGCAAGTGTATTTGCGTTGTCCGGACGAGAGGGGTTGAACCCGGTTCGGTCCAACTGACCTATGCGTGGGTGAGTTATGCGTGGCCACACCTTCAACATATCCTCTTTCGGGACTGTTATCCACACATAACAAGATTCCCACGCATGGAGAGATTTTTCTTTATCCACTATAGTGCACTCTTTAGTGTGCACCGCTATATAGTATAGTTTGCGGCATCCTAATAGACCTTTACCCTTCCGAGACCCTACCAAGAACAGGTTGAAAAAATGTTTTAAGGCCGGGGTCCTGTTCTGTTGGTGGCAATAAAATATGAACGCCACTATATACACATAACTATCCGGAAATAACACAAAAGTAGGGCAATGAATTTCGTTTAGAACGGCTGCTACAAAAGGATGCAGCGGAAAATGGAGGCCACACTTCAAAGAAGCGTAATTGACCGGAATAGCGGATGCCGGCACATTCATTTCCGCCGGAAGGAAACATGGAACATCTTCCCACCCCTTCCAGATGGAATAATGTGCCGGAATCGAAAATTTAAACCTAAACTCCTCAATATCTAACTCAGACATGGCTGCGTATCTCGTTTTATGAGGAGCCATAGTATATACCTTAACGAAAATCTTAATGAAAGGGGTGAAGCGTGAAAAAGATTCTGGGCGCAGAGAGCTCAATGGGGCAATTCTTCCTTTGCGAAATGACGATGAGAAGAAACAGTACCCAAAACCCCGATTTAAATATTAATTTCCCAACCAATGGTGAGCTGCCACGTGATATTGCCCCANGTAGCGGTAAAAGTCTAGACGAGAGATAACGAGGGATACGGGAACGAAAGAACGTAAAAGGAAACGAAAAATAGAAAAGTAAAGAAAAAGATAAAAGAGGGGACAAAAGCAAAGGAATGAGGGGTTAAAGTGTGAATTAGAAAAGTTAGGATGTCTATAAATAGGGGTAAGGAGGCCCAAAAATGAGTTAATTATCACTAAGACACGAAAATTCGAAAATCCCCGCGAAGAAGGAAATTATCGCGGATTTCTGCAGGCAATTATTATCGCGGATTTTTCTGAGAAGTAAATTGTCGCGGAAATCGGACCAAAGGAGAAATTATCGCGAAAAACGTGACAAGTGCAATATTATCGCGGAAATCGGACCAAAGGTGAAATTATCGCGGATTTGTGATTTCAGCATAGAATTGTCGCGAATTTCGAGGTAAAAGTGGAATTAAGTGTTTTCGTTACGTCTCGACGTCGGATCGGGAGAGGAAAAGGACACGTGGGGTCTACGGTAATCACATGGTTAACAATAAGATAATAACGTCAGAATTCGAATAACTAAGACCTGTTACGAAATGCAGAGGAAGCACGGGAGGATTATAACAAGCTAAAGCGAACGGTAAGCGGAGTGAACACGATATAGTAAGGGAAGGTTCAGACTTAGGAATGGGATTGGGTTAATAAAGAAGGAAGAAAGGATACGAATGAACGAGATAAATGATAATAAGACTCGGGGTAAGGAAGGATGGACCGTCCGACCGAACCCGGCATCGTGCCTAGTACACGATTCGCCAAAGGAAGGGCATGCCTGATGAAGGGAACGGTAAGTTCCAAAAAGGAAAAGATACGTACGAAGAGGGCAGAACGGATCCGGGTGGAAAAAGGGGTAGCGCCTAAGTACCCACCCGGGGAAGGGAAGCATATGGCCCGTCGAGTCATCCAACAGCTAACGGTTGGCTTGGGCGGGACATGCACCGAGCATGTAATCTCGGCAACAGTAAAGTTAATGAATGATGGGAATGATAAGGGTAAAAGAAGAGGGGAATAAGGAAAACGGTTAAGTGGAATGATTCACGTGTGCGTGTACGGTTTAATTAAGAAACGAAAAGATAACGTGTAGCGTGTGTGAAGTTTCCTTTAATAAATTGTGACCGCTTTACAGATTTTGTAGGTGACGCGGACGAGGTATGAGAGGGGAATGGGAAGAAGGTCGTCGGTTGTCCGGTGATAGAGTCCGGTCCTTTGGAGAATACTATAAATTATGTTGACGTATTTTCATGTTTCGAACTATGTTTTAAATTTGCATTCAGATATTTCCGTTTTAATTATCATATTTTTACAAAACAACTAGGCCCATATTGAGGTCGTTACAATATCTAACTCAGACATGGCTGCGTATCTCATTTTATGAGGAGCCATAGTATATACCTTAACGAAAATCGGAATGAAAGGGGTGAAGCGTGAAAAAGATTCTGGGCGCAGAGAGCTCAATGGGGCAATTCTTCCTTTGCGAAATGACGATGAGAAGAAACAGTACCCAAAACCCCGATTTAAATATTAATTTCCCAACCAATGGTGAGTTGCCACGTGATACTGCCCCAGAAAATGGCAGTATAAGCATACTCATCACGCCTGTTGAAACATCGAATGTGAAGAGACACAAATCTGGATATTGATATTTAAAAAATAACAAAGATAACACAAGTATACGCTACTGAGTTTTAAATATAAATTAATTCCTACACTTATAAACGTAAGTGAAAGATCGGTCCCCTGGATGCTCACTACCGGCAGGTACGGTCCCATATTCTCACGAATGTGCAAACATCATGTGATCGGTCTTGTATCACCTCTACGATGACAATCAAGTTCCAGAGGCTAGTGATGAGAACTCTAGGATCGGGCACCCTGTAACGGATGAGGCCCAATAATGATTGGACCGATCCGTATGGTGGAAGCGAACTTGTGCAGCCCATTTACACATTTAAAGAAAAACGGCCAGATGTTCCGCAAGAGGACCGAAGATAACCTTGGCGAAATAAAGCGTTTTCTAGTAATTAGCTCCATGGTTCGGTCTAAGCGGTTTCAAACCCACGCTTCGGGCCTTCACACGTTTACCACGCCTCGGGCCCGATCACGCAGACCACGCCTCGGTCCCAACCTCGTTTTACATCGCGCGACAACAACCTCTAACAAACTTGTCAAAGACGGTTACAGAGCGTGATTTACACACGTCATTATCTCTATAAATACAGAGCGCGACGACGGAAATAGAAGGACCTTCTGGACGCGTAAGAACAGACCGTTACCCAGCCCGAGAGCTTACTGCTTTCTTTTCCTTGTCATTTTCATTAAGCCTCTGCTGTATTTTGTATGAATTGTTTGATTAGTGAACAAGCTATGAGCGTAATTCGCTCTTAGTCAAGTGGTTTTCACCCCAATTCCTGAGGTTTTCACTATAAATCGATGTGTCCCTTTTACTTGTTTCTAGCGTTAATCGTTTTCCCCATAAAAAACAAATTAAAACCGAGTTCGTTTGCTGACGAATCGGGTGACTGTTGGTACCCCTAAAAAGGGACCATATCAGTGTTGTATTAGGAATATTTCAAATTTAATTAAATCGAATCTAATCTTATTCATAACTGAAAAGGTAATAAAGTTATTTATTACATAAAATGCATTTCACATCTAAATTTATACATAACATCAATTTATCCATTACAGAACAATGAATGTATTTCTTATCTGTAATCACATTATGAAAACACATTCTCAAATTGCATTCTAATTCTCAAAACACATATAGAACATACCCTAAGTAAACACATACAATCTCAAATTGTATGCCCTAATTTTTAGACTAAACTACTATTTTATATAAGTCGTGTTATGGGCAGAAAATATTAATCACTTAAGATTAAATTTTGTTTTTTTGTAAGGATCGTTGATAATAATTTGTCTTAGTAAATATGATTTTTACATGGGAAACCCGAGATCCAGAAGTAAATCCCTAGGCACCAAACCAAAGAAAATTTCACTAAAAACAAGAGTAGATAAAGTAACAAATAAGGAGATAGCGTATTGACTTATTTTATGAAACTTAGTAGCTTCTCTAGCTTGTCCTCATTCTATAATCACTTCCCATTTTATAGAAAATATGTGTCTTTATTTTATTTAGTGGATCTTATCGAAGATCTTGATATTGTTCCTAGAGCCATGAAATATGACTTTTATATATGCAAATGTCAAGTTGCGTCATTTACATTAGGAGCAGACATCATTGACTATCATCCACTATCCAACACAAAAACTGGCTAAGTACCGATGGTCAATTACAACTAGGATCGAACACAAGTGTCGACCGAGATGCGACTTCTTGCACTCATCTATCGTCACCTAACGTTAACGATCATCGCTCTTTGTAAATGATCATCGGTATGCTTCAACTATCGTCCCCAATGGTCGATCAAGGGCATCCGACCCGGCCTGACAATACCCACCCGACTATCGATCTGTGCATTTTATGTCTTAACTAGGGATGTCAATGTTTTGGGTCAGGTTTGGTCAAATCTACGCCCGCTCCACCACTCATAACTTCAAATCCATGTCCACCCCAAATCCACGTTGAGTTTGAATATTCAAATCCGTGCTCTACCCTTGCGAATACCCACCCCACGACGAATAATCCAACCCACGTAAAATTTCAAATAATAAAAATTATAAATAATTTTTTTTCATTTTATCCGAAAAAATATTTATAATTTTCTTAAAAATATTAAAAAAAAAGTTATACATATTGTAAAATATATTGTTTTTATTTTATAACTGATATTTATAAACATATCGAAACTTTAAAATAATGTAAATAAATATGGGTAACATTTACTGTTTATCCTAATTATTTTGTAATAAGTTAATTTTCATCACATATGTTTTTTGGAATGAAAGATGACATAAATATTATTTTTATTCAATTTTAGTCATCAGCGTTAAATAGTTCGTCAAATTGAAACACGAGTGCTGTTGTCTTCTCTTTTCTATAGATATTCACCACCCACATCCTTTGTTTTTTTCATCTTCTCAATCATGCCTTCAATCCCCAATGAGCTTCTTGTTGCCCCAAATCCATATTGTTTCTGTATGTTCTCAATTTAGTTCCCAATTGAGAATATCGCTTGTAGATTCATGTAAGAAGTCTAAGTTTAAGAGGTTAGGGTATTTTACGGTTTCCAGATTTCAATCAAGAAAATTTAAGATGTAGAGTCTTCTTTAGAAACCTACATCAAATATTCAGATGAAAACCTCTTTCGCGCTATGGAAACGTAACTTGCTTTGAGACAAAAAGCAAATCTAGACTTTAAATATGACTAATTAGAATAATTTCACAATGACACTTACAAACAGTTTTGCCGTTTGAAATTTAACGGTAGTAGCAAAAATATGTCATGTTGCATAATATTTATGACTAAAATCGAACTTAATAACAAATATGATGAAAATATAAATTTTGAACATTAAATATGACTTCTAGAAGAATTTTTCCAAATAAGTATCAAACTTTGAAAATGATAAAAATAGTACAAAATTGTTATAATCAAACAACTCTAAACTCAAAAAGTTTGTAAATATATTCTTTAATATTTATAATTGTATATTTAATATAAAAGATTAAAAGTAATTGTTGTTTGATTTTAATATCCGTTAATATTTGAAACATGAATATCGTTTTGTTTGATCACTTAACCTTAAAAATTGTAAAAATATATCTAAATTTTAAAATAGTGTAAATAACATATTTATATGTTAAAAATTACATAAATAACATTTTAATGTTTCGAAATCGATTACCAAAAAATAGATGAAAAATCGTTCATTTTTTGTAGTTGATGTTAATTCATAAACATGTGTAAAATACACAATTTATAAACTCTAGACATCACTTTTACATTATACTTAATTACAAAATAAATGAAATTATTATGATAACACCAAAATGCATTTATCCAAACAAACTTAGTTTTNCCATAATATTCAAATAACCCGATGGCCTGTTTTTTGACCCGATCCAAGTGACAAAATGGCCCACTTTTTCCCATTACTGCAGATCAGAATTCTTTCGGGTCATGAAGATTTTTTTTAAAACAGATTTCGGGTCATGAAGATATCAATGAAGTAATGATATTTAAATATTAAATACATATTTTAAGAATAAATTTGATTTTCAATTTATAGTTTAAAAATATTACAATTTAAAGATTTCAACTTAATGTTATGTTAAATTTGGGCTGTTATACAAAATAATGACCAAATTTTCCCTGAAAAATTTGACTTATTTAATATTACAAATTAAAATTTTCTTATTTAGTTCTTGAAGATTTTGAGATTATAAGTTTGTATCTTATATCTTAAAAAATTACAAATCATATGTATGTAAATGTTGTTAATTTTAGTGATTATAGAAGAACTTATCTATTATTAATAACATTCAAAAATCTTAAAAGTTGAAGTACTAAATAAGAACTATATTCAATGATGATTAAATATTGTTAGAGATATTGAACATATAAATAAAATATGTAAAAATATTAAAGTTAATTTCATCTACAATACCCAAAATTGATAAAAAAATTGAGTAGAAGTATTTAATTTAATATTTCAATTTTAAACGCATTAACATTATCTCTATAAAACAATTTTTCAACGCAACCCTACAATAAAATCGTTAATTTCTATGAAGACGAAGATGTTTAATTTAATATAAAATTCCTGATATTATTTTTTATTCAGCTTAAATTTTTCTTTATTTATTGATCTACACTTTTTATGAAGGAATAAATTAAGGTCTTCAATCTCTTTAGTTTACTTCATTGAGGTAACCATTTCTTTCATTTCAAGCTTCTAAGTTTTTGTAGAAATTTATGATTTAATGAGTGGGAAAAGTGTACGTGTAACCCAGACTTTTATACCAATGTTTTTGTTTTTTTTCTAAAATGGAAAACCTACTTTTGAGCTATGCTATCGTGTTGAAAATCAGGATTCAATGGGACATGAAAGTGTTCATGTAACACAATACATATGAGAAGTGAATCTAATTACTCATGATATCACATCTGTTATGAACGGACGACACACAAATTTGATCACTATATTTTCATGATTTTTGCAATTTTGGTCTTCAAAGTATCAAGATAACAAAATTAGTTTCCATACTTTGGGGTTCTAATTTATCAAATGTTGCAAACTTTGAGAATCAAATTTTGCCAAAATCTTATATTTAGAGACTGTCATTACAAATTCTAATAACCAAATTTGTCAAAAGTATGAAAATTTAAAAACTGAAGACACCATTTTCTCTTTATAAACTAGAAACATTTTAGTTTTGTATATGATGTGCGACAATGAATACTTAACTTTTTAAGAGGTTCGTAACATATATTTGTAATCATTAAGAACGTTCACTTATCGTACAAGTCGTATCATAGCCATCAATCTCTTTTAAACTTGAATTGTTTTAACTCTAAAAATTTAACATAACTTCGTTTTTAATAGGAACAAGAAATGATAAACGGGGAGGAGATCTACGGAATAGTTTCAAGCGTAACGCCACTCGAAGTGGCCATCGCTTTAGGCTACGCCTCCATCAAATGGTTACGGATGTTCGATGCTGACGAATGCAAAACTATAAACCGATTCAGCTGTTTTATTGCACTACCATTTTTAACCTTCCAATTAGTGTCAAATATAAACCCTTATAACCTAAACTTCAAGTTCATTATGGGTGGCATTATTGCCAAGTTTATTTTAGGGTTTGGGTTATCTATATGGGTTTTATACTCTAAAAATAAAGAGAAAGTTTCATGGGCAATCACTACATTCTCGATTTGTTCAACTAAGAACACGATCGTGATTGGGATTCCTTTGTTGAATTCAATGTACGGTCAGATGGGAGTTGATTTGGCAACGCAATCAGCTTTTGTAAGTTTCACGATTTGGGTTCCTATTTTTTTGTTCTTTTTAGAATTTCACAATGGTTTCGGAAATGAAAACGAAGAGTATGATCTCGAGGAGCAGAATCGTATTAAAAAGTTGAGATCAATCGTTAAAATAGTGTGCTTGAAGATGGCTAAAAACCCTAATTTTTACGCACCAATTTTGGGTCTCTTTTGGGCTTTGGTCGCCAAAAGGTACTTCATCTTCAATGCCTAACGTTATTGAATAAAAATTGAAATATTGTATTTAATTTAAAAATAAAATTGTGTATTAAATTGTTTTCGTATTTGGTTTTATTTTTTGGTTATTTCGATATTAGTTTCGATCGATATAAAAAATTGGTTTTCGGTAATTTATCGAATACCGAATTTAATATTTTATTTAATTTAAAAAAAAATTATGTATTAAATTGTTTATGTATTTTGTTTTAATTTTTTTTGTTATTTCGTTGAACGGTTTCGGTCGACACAATTCGATAATTTACCAATACAAAATTAAATATTTATTTAATTTTGAAATAAAAATTTGTGTATTAAATTAGATAATAAAGGGTTTAGGGTTAAATTATTTTATTTAATTAATTTTTAAAAAATCCATATGTAAAAATTAATATACATATGTATCATGAATATTATCATTTTTAATCATTAATGTTTTTATAAAACGAAATGTTTTAAAAAATAATTAATGTTTTTATACGATTATACCACGTAATGGACCGTTTTTCATAACATTGATTCAAACATGTTGTGCAACAGATGGAATATTGAAATGCCGGTAATAATCGATGGCCCGATTTCAGCAATGGCAAATACAGGAAAAGTCGTAAGCATGTTCGTTGTTGGTAAGAAAACTCTAAAAAACGTAGAATTGTATCGTTAAAGCGTTATATATAAGACTTATGTTATAAAAGTTAACCATTTAGTTGTTATAATTTATTATGTTATTTTTACAATATAAATACTGGTGTTCGGACTAAATTTTAAAACATTTATGACTATATCTTCATGATTTTAATAAGTTTTTATAAATCGAAACAAGTATAAAATGACTTCCAACGATATGGTTTTGGAAGAAAAATCTAAACGATAATTGACTAACCGCACTATTTAGGACCGTTTTATCTTTCGAAGGACCGGATATGAAAAAACTGGGATCCAACCATACAACCCGGTTTGGGAGGTACCAGACAAAATACCGGTGCTGCAGGGTATTCCACCTTCCGGCTTGTAATGAAATCATTGATTAGATTTTTTTATGATTTAGGGTTTTGGTACTAATTTAATCAAAATAAATACTGAGGATAATAATTATAATTAAATTCAAGCTTTGAGTACTACTAAATGCATTATGAACTAAATTGGTTACAATTAATAAACTACAAGTATTAAATGTACATTTAATATATTTGTGAGATTTCAATTGTAAAAATTGAAAATTGAGGACTAAACTTGCCAGATACACTAAACATTAATGATTGATTTGCCAAAATATTGAAAATACAAGAACGTGTTTTGCTATCTCCAAACTATAGAGATCATAATTACCACAATTATAAAATTTTAAAAACCAATTTTACAAAACTGGAAAACTGTGAGGTCTAAATTTACTTGTTACCCTTTATATAAAGATCATCTTTTTATCCTATGTTTTTGAAGGATTTTTCATGGGGATGCAAGATAAAGTCATGGCTTCCGGGATCAAATTAGCGTTCTATGGCATATTCCTAACATTTTTTATCGCTCCGCTCACGACAACGATCGGTTCTCTTGCACTTGGCTTGAGATCCGAACCACTTCGAATTGCTATAATCCAAGTATTTTATATCACTCGTTCATCTTTTCTTCGTATTCTTATTGTTTTTTACGTATGTTTATTGTCATGACCTACATCTAGGGGTGTTCATTATTCGGTAAAAACTGAATACCGAACCGTATACCAAATTTTTTTACCAAACCGATACCGAATTATGAAATCGGTTGAATATTCGGTTTTTAAATTTCGGCCATTTCAGTATTCGGTATTTGGTTTCGGTTCGGTGAAAAAATTATTTAACCTTTTGTTTAATTTAAAACTAATATTTTGTATTTAATTATATAATTAAATATATTATTATGATTAATTTTGTATTTAATTTGATTAAATTTCGAAAAATTCGGTATTTACTGAACCGAGAAAATTTAATTTGATATTCGGTAGTTAATTTTTTTGATGTATTCGGTATTTGGTAATTGAAATTCGGTTCACTTTTTAAATTAGTCTCAAATGTCAAATTGATTTATGGAAAATTAGGCGAGTCTACCGGAAGCTGTCGTCGCTTTTACGCTGGCGAAGGAATATAATTTGCATGGAGATGTGCATAGCACTGTGTAAGTTGTCGTGACAATTACAATTCAATTAACAAATGAATTAAGACTAATTTATCTTTATTTTTCAGGATATTTTGGAGCACAATAATATCTATTCCACTTTTAATGGGATATTATGCTATTTTAAGCATTATCCATTGAGATTTATTAGTAATAATATTTATATTATTATAATATTATTAATATTTTAATGTATTTTTTTTATATATATTATAGCTAGGTACAATCAAAACTCAAATAATGAATTGTTTAATTTTTAAATTCAACATGAATTTAGTATATGAATTTGGGATCTGCAATGGATTGGTCAGACTCGAAACCCGATCGACTCAAACCAAACTAGTTTAATTTGAGGTTGAGTTTATTATTTTAAATTCAATATTATTTGTAATGGACGATTTATCTTATAGACGAAAATGATAGATCTAGACCCATTGATTTTTAATTAGATCTAGTTCCGGTTCAAGTTATATGTATTTAAATGGATCAAATCGTTGGGTTTGTTTGGTTCACATTATTAAAATTATAGTGTGCTGAGATATGGTGAAGTGTAGTGATCGTGAATTTTTAAATATGTTTGGTAAAATTGTGGTTTTATGATTGTGATTTATGTAAAAATACTAATATATTATTATATATAAAATAATAAATACAATTATACTATAATTAATATAAGTAAGGGTAAATAAGTATTTTCAAAAATCATGATGAGGCTACAACTGGTTTTAATAGTTGAAAGGATATCGTGATTTTTTAATGATTGTCATATCGCAATTAAGCTTGTGTTTTGTATGCATTAAAAAAATCACGATATGAACATCTCCACACCTCACCGTTATTTTGATTGCGGTACCAAATAAACCCGTTGATTCAACAAAACCGGGTAGACCCGACCCATGCTTCAAACTTTAAAAAAATAATAAAATATTTTTGGATTCAATTTCTTTGCACAATTAATATCATTTTCTAAGCCCACACAATAACACATCCAAAAACGGTATACTTACAAATTTGCATGAATGAAAGCTTGTTCTTATTCTAAACTATTCTGATCAACGTACATTGTTGCGAGAAGGGCAGCAAAGACGATCGATCTTCGTGGATACGGGGCTCGACCGGCCTAACTCCAAGTTACGAAATCATTCGGCATTTCAATCCCGGGATTACAAACTCGAAAGAAACTTCACCTTGCTCCTCTAGATGCAGCCAAAGATCTAAGTTTTTCGATTATCTTCCTCTCGCCAATACGCAGAAGCAACGAATAATACAGTTTCGATTCATCGACATCACATTTTTCATTCGAGCTCTGGTACATCTCTTCTCGGGCATCCGCAAGTAAAAGAACAGCTTCAAAGATGCTTCTTTGCATTCGAAGCAATCCTTCCGAGAGCCCGAGATATTCTTTTGCAATTTTCTTCACAGAAATAGCATAATCAAGATCATTAAATTCCTCATCAGGTAGCAATATAATGTAAAGCAAAATCAAGAGATCTAACTGTGGTTCCCCTTCAGATGAAATTTCAAAATAGTCCGAATCCCGATTCGAATCTTCGGAATAGTTTAGAAATCTCCATAGTCGAAACCTTCGTCTACTCTGCCGTGAAGAAAACAAAGATAAACTCCATTGAACTACAAGATCTAAATCTATGTTCACTATGTCATAAGGGTTATCGGGTTCGGTAAAACCGTATCTATGCAAAAGAGCAGCGTTTCCTAACGAACCATACGTATTGAAAACCTGAAACGGAACATACATTCTGCATAAAGATTCCCTTTTGCATTGAAAAAAAAGGAAAATAGTCGAAGTTCTTACCTCAGTTCCAGCTTTAACATCTTTTACAATGATCATTTCCATACATTTTGATTCGTTTCTCGATGTAGATAAGAGCTCCCCATTGCTGGTTCTAAATTGAAATCCAGGAGATTCGTACTCTTCTTTTTCATCACTTCCCTCATCGGATAATACGTCTTCGGTTTCCTCGGAATCCGAAAACGAAGACACCGTTGTGAGATGCACGTCCTCAGCAGCCGTCTTGTGATTAAATCTAGATATCATACGGAGAATTAGATCACAGGCCAAAATTGCCGAATCATCAACATTAACAGGATCAAGTTACTCATACTACACCAACAAAAAATAGAGTAAAAGCAAAGCAAGAACGAGTATCCATGCCGAGTTTTATATAGTCTAGTGGCATGTATTCGGATTTCGAACCCGATAGTGTTTGTGTTCCTAAAAGGTGGTAGGATTCGACGAATACAATAAGTTAAACGAGTTGAGTTTCATTCAACTAGATGTTCTAGACTTACAGATCTGCTAAAGGGACCATCCCGAAACCATGATATTCATCGATCTGAAAAGACCGAGAAGCAATAAGGCTTCTAGCAGCAAGGTACTCATCAAAAGTGAAGAAATCTGAATTCAGCTTATGTGAATCAAAATCTACAAGTGGCTTTATACATTCCTTCCAATCTTGATACACTAAAGATTTATCTTCTTTGACTACCTGCCTAATATCAGCATGAGAAATAGGCGCTAGAACAATACAAGAAAATGAGCAGAAAACTAGGATCTAACCTTGTAAATTTCAGTTCCTGATAAAAGAGAATCAACCTCGTTAGGGGACCAAAGCAATGGAATCGGCTCAAAGGGAGGCAATAGCTGGAGATACTGGAACCATTTTGATTTAGGCCCGAGGCTCCTTTCATACATAATTACAACAGCCATTGCCAAATTACCTTCAAGCTCCGCCTCCTGGATAAGATCGGTGGCGGCGGAAGTCATAACGGTGAGGCAAGTCTCCTTAGGAATCCTTGCAACGACGTCACCCTCTTTCAAATCACATAAAGCCTTCACGGAGAATGATAGTGACACAGAGGAATCAGAGGATCCTACATTATTGGCTGTAATCAAGAGGGCGTCGCTGCATTCTATGCCGTTGCTCTTCATCCATCTCTTGAATCCCCTCAAAACTCTTTCACTAAATGCGAGTACCAAAAAGAGTTAACTTTTATGCAAATTGTTGATGTTAAAAGGTTCGAGAAGCGAAATTTACCTGGATCCAGACATTTTGGCGTAAAAACCAGCGCCGGGAGATTAAGCGAAGAGGTAGGAGGGAGATACCATTGTTTTACCATAGCTGAAGCAAATTCAAAGCCCAATTTGGGTCCAATTTGCATATCCATATACTCAACTGGATCCTTCCTAGGCCCATAAGAATCGAGTCGGCCCATAAACCAAATAAGTCACTTTAAAATCAATGTTTTCATATCGATCCGCAATTCCTTACAGGTCCTGACCGGTAAGACCGGTACGAACGATATACAGGCCGACACCAAATATTATTTTATTTTTTTTAAAAATAATATTTAATTAGTTTTTTACAAATTGGATCCGAAAAAACCGGAAACCGACCCTAATAACCGGTACCAGGTGGTACGAAAAAAAATACCGATCAAGCCCGATATTTGACATACCGGACGATATATTGGCGGTTTATCATTCGGTATGAAAACATTGTTTAAAACATGAGTTCAAATTTAATTTTTCGAACTCCAAGTGTATACCTGTCATACTAATGTTTTAAAAATTGATACAAGTATAAGATGAGTCAGCATACTGGTATATTAGATCTATACATGAATAATAAAATAAATTAAGATATTAAAATAGCGAAAATATATAATTTTTAACTTGTTTGGATTTATATTATTTTACTTTGAACAAATAAAAATAACAAAAATTCTACAAATTTTATATTTTGTTCCCAAATCAATCCAACTAAATCTGACTAGACCAGCTTAAACATGGGGGAAAATTGTACAGTAACAGTGTCAGATACTGTTACCATACAATTTGTCATTGAATCAATCGAAATCTCTGGACAGGTGAAATGACGTAATTTAGGGCAGCTCGAGTTATAGAAACCGAGTTGTATTTTTTTTATTTTTAAATATAGCTCGGTTTCATTTATTGCAGAAACCGAGCTACATTTAAAAATAATAAAAAAAATTACACGTCATGCATAATTGTGTGGCTGAAAAATGTGTGGTTGTAAGTTTTGATTAGACAATATGTCGCGTTGATATTGTCTATAAATAACCAGTATGTTTATTTCTTATTGACTTACAATTTTTGATCTTATACTTTGTTGAGTATTTATTCTATCTTATTGAGTTTTGGATTTTTAAACAAATGGATCCAACGATTGGAAGTTTTAATTCTTCATAGGGATTTTTTCCCGATAACGCCAAAGGTGAGGAGCATTCCTACATAAGACAAAATTTAACTCATCCCGGTAAGTAAAATGTTTACATACTTGAAAAGTTTATTGTTTAACATTTTATATTAAATATAGGTATGAGTTTTGACTTAAACATTCCATACAATACACAAATTGAATGTATAACATTTAATGATTATGGAGAAAGTAGCCGATATAACTCCAATGTTCGCGAGTTCGCTTGGAACACTAATTATGATTACGAGGGTCGGGATACAAATATGATCAATCAAACACCTACAATGAATAAACTTTGAATACTTGCTAGATTAATTATTTATTGAGTACTGCATTTATATTTTTATAAAATTTTTATTTCTTTATTTTTATTTAAAAATTTGAGAATATTCATATTATTTAGGTTTATATTGTTTAACATTGCAAATTTTGGTTTATTAAGTATTTTGAAATTTGAATTTGAATATTTTGAAATTCAAATATTTTTAATGTAGTTAAAAATTTGAAAATTGAATAATTAATTAGATTTTGTTTTGTTTATTTATTAATGTATTTATATTTTTAACAATTTTATAAATATTAATTTTATTTATTTATTTTTGAATATACATATTATTTAGCTTAATAGGATTTTAAAATACAATTTTTAAAATTTGTGTATTTGATATAATAATTATTTAATTTTTGAGTATTAATTATTTGAATTGTTTTTTGTTTAACTTTTTATTTAAATATTTATATATTTTCAGATTATTTATGTTAATGATGTTTTAAATATATATTTCAAAATTAGTGTATTGGATAAAATAACTAGTTAAATTTGAAGTATTGATTATTCGAATTGTTTTTTGTTAAATTTTTTATTTAAATATTTATTCATATTATGGAGGTGTTTGACCAGTCATGGGTTTGATCGAAGACGATGATAACTCAGATTCTGATGTGGAACTCATACCAAATGACTATTCGACGTCTGAGTACAATGATGGAGATGTTGAAATTGACGATGCGGAAGAACAAGTGACACGACATGTGAGTGGTAGTATGCAAGTTGAAGGGGCCAGTGTCGTGGATGTTGGTGTTTCGTCACGAGATTTGTATCATTGGTATTTCCCGCATGCTAGAGTCCAACCTACCGTATCGGGTCTCTATGAACCACCACCAAATAATGTGTACGAAGCTACATTGTTTGGTGGTGCGGAACACCAACATGGGGCATCCAGGCAATCTCATATTTTCCATTCGTTGAGTGCTTTTTTACGGCGGAGGCGGAACCAATATGGGCGGGCTCGTATGACATACCATCGATGCCTACTTATCGTTGAGTGCTTTTTTTTACGGAGGAGGCGGAACCAATATGGGCGGACTCGTATGACATATCATCGATTTCTACTTATTATGATCTCGACACTTTGACTCTCGCTGTTGGTTTTTGTGTTAGGACTAAAGTTGAACTGAAGGATGATGTGACGAAGTTCTCTGTGAAGATAGCGAAACGAGAGTTTGTGGTACATCGGAGTAGCCGTACATACTACGATATTCGTTGTCGTTCTGCTCCAGATCAATGTCCTTGGAGAGTCCGTGCTGGATATCGTTCTCATGATCGTGAATGGACAATAACTTCGTTCATAAACAACCACACTTGAATCGATAGAAAACGGATGGTGCTTTATCATATAAACATGACAAAACATTGGATTGCAATGCAACTCGTTCCAGCGGTGTCAGCCAACCCTAAATTCAAGCCGGTTGATGCTCAATCAAACATCAATGCGCAGTGGGGCTTCCAAATACCTTATCCGAAAGCATGGTCAAGTGTCAAAAGGGCTATTGAGAAAACGTATGGTTCATGGGATTCATCGACCATGGATCTTCGATGTTACTTACAGGAAGTTCGAGATCAGAACCCCGGTACAATTGTTGAGTGGCGCCATACGTTTAACTGTAACTAGCAACTACTTTTGCATTTTGTATTTTGGTCTTTTGGTCTATGTATCGATGGTTTCTAGTACTGCCGTCCTGTTATATATGTTGATGGGACATACTTATACGGGAGGTACAACTACAAACTACTAATTGTTGTGACAGTACATAGAATGAGACATGTACTGCCACTTGTATTTGAGATTGTCGATGAAGAGAGTGGTGAGACTGTAAGTTGGTTCTTGAAATTAGTTCAAGAGCATGTGATACGTGGGAGACAATGCATTTGTTTGTTAATTGATCGGGGGGCTGGATTCCTTGTGGCTATGCAACGTCTTCCAAGATTTCAACCGCCTTTTGTGTTTCATCGATTCTGCCTCCGACATGTTCGCAGCAGCATGCTCGATATATTCAAAGGCAAAGGTCTTAAAGCCATGTGTTGGGAAGCAGGTAGTGCGCACTCCATCATCGAATTTGATAGGATGATGGAGACAATTAAAAGGCATAACGTCGGTGCGTTCAATTATTTGAACGCGATTCCAAAGGAAAAATGGACATTAGCTTATGACGGGGGAAAAATGTTATTGTAGTCGTAGTTTGGAATATATTTTAATTAAATTTTCTTCATTTGATTGTTAATTTTGGTCATATGTACGACATGATGACAACAAATGTTTCTGAGTGTATAAATGCAGTATTCAAATATGCACGTAATCTCCCAGTAACATGCATTGTGAAGGTACTAATTTTAACACATGCCACACATTACTATTCGTGTTATTCTAATTTTAGTTTTCAACAAATAAATGTCATTTTCGAAAAATGCAAATCATATTTCTAGAGGTACTCCCATGAGACTATAGACCTTCGTGCACGGCGATTCACTTGGTTCGAGAAAGCAATAACAATATTCAACAACGCTCAAAACGATGGAGTTGGCTTCAGCTCCGAGAAGTACGATAGACGAAGAATGATAGCTTCGATTACATCACGTGGACGTAGCATTGATGATGTAACCACTCACATTGTGGATATCTCTGCTATGGAATGTTCATGTGGGTCGTGGACAATATTACAAATCCCTTATTCGCATGCACAAGTGGTATAGTTTCTGAAGTTACACTTATATTTGGATTAAATTATCATATCAAACTAATTTAGTATTTTTGTAGACCATTTTTAACAGAGACCCAAGTGACTATGTCGATCAAACATATAGAGTTGACAGCATTGAGAATACATACATCTCGCAATTTAATCCGACTCGTGACCCAGTTTACTGGGCGCCAGCTCCATTCTGGTTATACGTAGATGAAGGTCGGCGACGGCGTCGTCGACATGGGCGACAACAAACAACTCGTTTTCCAAGTCAAATGGATCGAAGGCAAGGACGACCCCTAGCGTCATCCCAGAGAGTCTCTACAAGTGAACAACGACGACCCATTCCTTCTAGGCATGTTAATGAGACTAGAGTCGCTTACCATAGAATAGAAATCGAACAACCGCAATAACCTCGTCAATCTGTCTGGAAAAGAATGATACAAACATTTGCTCCACACAGAAATTCTCATTCGTGACTTAGTATAATAGAAATTTCTTTGTTTCTTCTTTGAAACATTAACTAAATAAAAATTGAAACATTAAATAAATAAAAATTCAAACATTTATAAATAAGTGGGACGGCAAAATTCAAACATTAACTAAATAAAAATTCAAACATTTATAAATAAGGATGAGATAAATAGATATATGACAATTCCCCTGTTTCTTCTTTCACTTGACGCAAAATCTCAACATCATTCCTAGGCATTGGGACTGCATTAGACGTACATGTCGACCCCCGTCCCCCACGAACATGTGGGGTGATGGTGCGGCCTCGCCTTGCCGTCGAGGTCGAAGGATTCGACTTGCCCAATTGATTCTACAAATCAGCAACGAGTTTTTCAAGAGCTTCGATCCGTTTTTGCATCCAATCGATTTCTTATACAATCCTTTTATCGTCACTACCCTGAGATATGTTGAATTGAGCCTACAACGTACAATATCAAAAGTTTATTATAAGCACTCTTATTAATAAAATACTTAAAAGTTACCTTGAATAATTCATTTTCATTCCGTAGCAGTTCCAATTGTGTAATTAACTCAACATTGCAAACTATACTTTCTGCTAACTGGCTTTCCAAGTTCTGATTGTCTTCCTTCAACTCATCCATCTCCACTCGCATAGCAACTATCATTGCATCATCATATCCGAGTCTTTCTAGTAGTCGGTGGATCTCAGCACCACGTGAATCAAATCATCAGGCGTGGAGAATTCTCCTTCTGACCAATCAGGTAGCGATGCCGCAGTATCTGTATCAGGCTGATGTGATTGGCCAACATCCTGATCCACAACTACATCTTCAAATTGTCTGGCCTCCCATCGATTTTCACGTGGATTTGCACACCAGAAATGTGCGGGTGCATTATACAATCGCCGAGTACCTTTAAAAAAATTGAAACAATAAACATTTAACTAAAAAATGACCAAAATACAAAATATTATTACCTCTTTGCAAAATCGGATGAATAATCACATCTTCAACTCTATAACTCTTCATCCTGATCTACACTTGAAGTGCTAATTTCTCAGTTTTGGAGAGGGGATGAACATCTTCAGGTTTCCCGACCCTTGGAACGCGCTTCAGTAGTGTCGGGAACCTCCAAACCTCATTGGGTGTTAGCGTCACCCAAACAAAGTTTTCGTACCATTTTCCGAGAGTGTCTCGGAACTTGGTCATGAACTTCACCTTACCGGTGAAGTAATACCTGTCAGCATGACTACCGACTATTATGCAACTACAAACTGCAAAAAAGTCGGATAGGGTCAAAACGCGATTGTCTTCTTCGCAAAACTTCAAATATCCATGAATCATGGTAATGCTTTGTGAGGCCACAACACTGAGTGGTAGATTCACGCACTACAGTAAATCTCGAATAAAGCCGTGAATAGGAAAACGAAGACCACAGTGAAAATGTTCCACCGCAACGCTGATCGAGTTAGCTCCAACTCGTTGCAGTGGAAAGCCAGATATATTTTCTCCCTCAACTGCGTTTGTAATGATATATTCATCTGAAACACTGTATTTTATCCTAAGATAATTAAAATAATCTGACATTTACTAAAAAAAATAACAACATAATTTAATAAGCATATTGTTATAAACTAGTTAGCATATAAAAATACACTAATAAAATACAAATAATCATGAAAGAAAATTAAATTGAAAAATAATGACCGAAAATTTTGAATTTTTTGTTTTTTTCCTAAATTAAATCAATGACAATCTATATATTACTAATATATATTCATCTTAAATCTAAGATAATCCAACCAATATTAAAGTTTTAATGTACACATGAAAATAAAAAAAACTAAATAATATATTTTAAAAATTATTAAAAATTAAAAATTATAAGATTGAATAAGGAAATAAAAATTCTCTCACTCCTATTACCCTCATAGATTGAATAATGAAATAAAACTTATAAGGAAATTAAAATTAGAAGATTGAATAAGTAAAAAAATTATATGAAAATAATAATCCATATAATATTGAACAATGCCTTTTTTAAGACGAATGTTATTCTCTCCTCAAATTTAAATCCTAAATTTTTGGAAAATTAACCATGCACCTAAATTTTTGCAAATCAGTAACAAATTAGCCTAACTGATAGTTAGTGGAAAAAATTAATTTAAATTATCAATTAAATTTTGGAAAAAATTAATTGATAAAGTGAATAGTAATTACACATAATTGGCTACCGAAAAATTTAAAATTTTCTTATTATTACAAAATATATATACATTCTAATTGATAGTTCTTGGAAAATTGTCACTATCCCAATAAATTGCTATTTTAAAATCAATTTAATCCAAACTTTTGGTAGCAATTGGACCCTAATCATAAAATTTGCTAAAGAAAATTTACAAACTTCGTAAAGTTATAAAATTCCCAATTTAAGTGGGAATTCAACAATAATTCAATGTTATTCGCTTTCGAAATTAGAACTTCAAAATCGTAAACCTAGATATGTTGAACTATGCCGAAATCGAAAGCCGAAAAACTCACTTTTCAAACTTCGTAAATAAACCCTAATGGGCAATTTCGGTGACAAATCGAAAGACGAAAATGTTTATCCTACATTTCTTAAATTAAGAAGAAATCGAAAGACGAAATACCCACAAAAATCGCCAAAATTTAACAAGTATGAGTACCAAAACCAGAATAATTGTAAATTACCTTCAATTAGTGGGTAAGAAAACCTGAAAAATGCAAAATCGCGAGGAACAAACTGATGTTGGAAAATTCGGTGGAGGTAGAAAAGGAACACTGCAATTAAAAAATAAATCGTCAAAATTGAACAAGAATGATGCCCCAAACAAGAATAATTGTAAGTTACCTTCTATTAGGGACAAAAACAATGCGAAAATGTAAAATCGACAAGAAGAAGAAGGGGTTGTTATGAAATGCAAGCCGCATCAGTTATTTAAAAAGAGAAATATAACATTGTTTTTTTAAAAAAAATAATAAAAACGGTGGCCCAGCTTATAATTAAAAAAAAACATAGCCCGGATCCTTTTATTGCAGAAATCGGGCTATGTTTTTTTAAAAAAATAAAATCCGTAACATAGTTTATAATTAAAAAAAAAACATAGCCCGGTTTCTTTTATTACTGAAACTGAACTATGTTTTTTTTAAAAAAATTAAAACTGGAGACCGGTTTCTGTTACACGTCCATCACTGCTATATTGCTGAAATGACGGGAATCAGTGTTATTATTTAAATAAAAAAAAATCAGTATCTTTTAATATATTTAATTTTCTCACAGTGGTAGGGACATTAAAAAGCTCCTTAAACATGTGCCGAAAATCATTACCCTGAAATTTTCGATCTCTCGTAAATTTAAAACATTGCACGGGACATATCTTAAATTTTATCATATCCCTACCTTAAAATCAAATAAATATTATTTGCATTTTTGTATATATATATATATATGTTGTTAACTTAATATTTAAAAACTAGTACATATCGATATATCGAATGAGTCAAGTACATTGATATTT